>JBBPSJ010000173.1:0-59466 GCA_038093535.1 Boletus reticulatus
CCTCTGCAGCCGTGCCTTCCCGCTGGAAGAACAACAATCCAACGTGAATTATCGCGAATGGACTTACCGCGACATACAGAAACTGCCACCCGATGAGCAGACCCTCTGGCGTAAAGCCTGCCACGATGAGTTACAAATACTCAAAGATCGAAAGGTCTATGAAATCGTGGATCGACCCAAAGACAGAAAGATCATTAAAAATCGATGGGTCTTCGATGTTAAAACAGACGGCAGAAAGAAAGCCCGGCTCGTAGCCAAAGGCTTCTCCCAAGTAGAAGGGATTGATTTCGATCAAATATTCTCCCCCGTCGTACGCTTTGAGACAGTGCGGTGCATGCTCGCCCTCTCAGCAACAGAGAACTGGTACATTACTGGTCTCGACGTCCGATCCGCCTACCTATACGGCAAACTGGACGAAGAATTATATATGGATTTCCCAGAAGGCTTTATGCCTCCTCACCTCAAAGGGAAAGTCTTGAGATTACTCCGCGCCTTATATGGCCTAAAACAAGCAGGATTAGCTTGGTGGCGCGAACTCGACAAATCCATGAAAGAACTCGGCTTCACGCGTCTTAAAACAGATGCTGGCCTATTCATCTATCGCAAGGGCAAAGAGCTCGTCCTAGCGATCATCTACGTAGACGACGCCATCTTCTGCGGCCCGAACAAAACCTTTGTAGATAAGGTTAAAGCCGCATTCATGAAGAGATGGGAATGTCGTGACTTAGGAGAAACACGCGAATTCCTAAGAATGAACATACGTCGAGACGGTCAAACCATTAAGATCGACCAACGAGAATACCTCGACAAAGTCATTGAGCGATGCGGTATGACTAACGCAAAAATCGCCAACACCCCTCTTCCTCAGGGCTATTACCCAGAGAAGAATGATCTACCTGTCCAACCGGAACTTCGGACGCGATTCCAACAGGTCATCGGATCATTACTGTATCTTATGATCGGCACAAGACCTGACATCTCATATGCGGTTACCCAACTCGCCCGCATGTCAGCCAACCCATCAGAAGAGCATCTTAACAAAGCTCTATACATCTGCCGGTACCTTCTAGGCACCCGAGACTACTCTCTCGTATATCAAGGTGGAACAGGTAAAGGCATTATCGCCTGCACCGATTCTGATTGGGGACAAGACAAAGTCACGTCTCACTCGCAAACAGGTTTCTACCTGAAATTCGCGGATGGTGTGTTCTTGTGGAACTCACACTTACAAAAGACCACCGCTCTGTCTTCTACGGAAGCTGAGTACATGGCCCTGAGCGACTGTACGCGCCAGGCTATTTGGATTCATCAGATGATGGAAGAACTCGGCTATCGCCTTGGCCCCATCCCCGTTTGTGGTGACAATCAAGGATCGCTCTTCATTGCGCAAAACCCAGTCACCGAAAAACGCTCCAAACATATCCAGATTCGCTACCATTTCGTACGCGATGCTGTGATGCTATGGAAGCAGGTAGAGCTACTCTTCATCCCAGGCACTGACAATCCTGCGGATATGTTCACAAAGAACCTTGGACATGTCAAGTTCAAGGAGTTCCGCTCCCAGCTCGGTTTGGAATTCAACTCGCCGTCTTAGACTGTGCGGATGTTTCTATTTACTTTATATTCCTCACTTTTATATCTACGTATCTACCGTATACTAGACAAGGGGGAGTGTTGAAAGGACACGTACCAGTAGTCACGTGACCTTATATTAAGTAAGCATTACAAAGCAGTATATAAGACTCGTCTGAGTCTGAATATATATAATCTCTCTTGACCTGCAACCGCTATCATCTCTGAGAACTCTCCTGTCCCAAAGGTAAGTACCCTAGACCAGTTCCTAGGGATCCTGTGCGGCAACGCCGGATTCCCGCTATTGCAACAGAGGGATGTCCGGTTGTACTTGGGTTGTCTCAGACCCAGAAAGGTGAGCAACGACATGAAGGGTACCTCCAAGGAATCGGAGCCACGTGACTTGCAAAGGATACAAGAAAACATAAAAACATAAAGATAGAATATCTAATGCCATCAAACATGGAGAGGTGATATGAAACCAAGAAAAACGCAAGAAAACAGAGAAATCAATAACGCTACAGTCGCCAATCTCGGAAGAAATCCCAGCCCATCCGCACGACACGAATCATATAGTCCGACACGCTCCCTCCCTCCCCTTCCTCCCCGCCATGGTCCTGCTCACCCTCCTCGCCCTCCTCCACTCGCATACCGCCTTCAGTCTCCCCGCGCTCAGTCTCCCCGCGCGCTTCCGTCATCTCCTCGGCACCAAAATCGGCTTGATCAGCACCCTCAAGCACGTCTTCTTCCCTCGCTGCGATCACAGCTGCTTGTGCATCTTCAGAATCCTCAAACTCTCCGAGAGCCTTTGTCAACGCGCAATCATCCTCGAACAGCGTCCGCCAGTCGAACCCGCCCTTTTGGATGACGATGTCATCCAAGGAGCGTTTTTGGTTTGCCTTCATCAGCATTGCTTCTTCCACCGTGTGTGAGGATATGAACCGGTAAATGTGTACGTCACGAATCTGTCCGATGCGGTGGGCACTGACAAGGCCAGACCAGGTCAGCAATTGACTGCATGCGTGCCAAGCACGAAGTCGCTCACCGGTCCTCGCATTGTCTATCCATCTGAGGATTGAAGTCGCTGTCATAAAATATGACCGTATCCGCGCCAGTCAGACTACGGATCCGAGTCAATACCCCATACAAAGCAATACGAGAGACACGCACTTGATACCGACACCACCAGACCGCGAAGAGGAGATAAAACAAAAGACCCTCGCATCCGCATTGAACCGCTCCGTAATGTACTGCCTATCTTCAATCTTGGTCGCGCCATCCAGTCTTAAATAGAGATAGCCGTGAAAGTTGAGGAACGTCTCGAGAATGTCCAACACCCGCGTCATTTGCGTAAAAATCAGTATCCGATGTCCCTCTGCCTTTTTTTGCCGCAGCAGTCGACTCAGCTCTTGTAGCTTGCCACAGTCGTATTGCAACAACGACGGGTGGGGAAACGCGATCTGAAGTTTGACACTGGAACGGTGCAGGACGTCGTCGAACCTGGGCGAACAAGACATGATCGCCTCCTCGTACCCACCGAGTGCTACGCGGGAAAGATCGAGCGCGACCACCGTAGGCGTCGCAAACGCGAACCTGTCAATGAGACCCGACACGTCCTCCGTACGTTGCTCGTATGACTTGACCATGGCGTTTATGGTAGTCACCCTGTCCAAGTACGCAATCTTTGGGTCGACAGCGGGCAGCGGTAAGATGGGCTTGTAACAGCCCTGGACAGTTCTCAACAACTCCTGTCCGTATATCGGCATCCGAGTACACCGCAAGCGGTTGACGTAGCCAATCTGAGCCCACCGAGCCACTTTTTGCACACGTTGTTGATAATTGCGCCATTTGCGATAGCCTGCAACGGTCCGCATATCCTTTGGGGGTGGCTCTCCAGGCATCTCTGATATG
Source organism: Boletus reticulatus (assembly GCA_038093535.1). NCBI lineage: Eukaryota > Fungi > Basidiomycota > Agaricomycetes > Boletales > Boletaceae > Boletus > Boletus reticulatus. The sequence goes on from JBBPSJ010000173.1 coordinate 3,484, forward strand.
AGTGGTAGTCGATGTGTGGCATCCAAACGACGCGTCTCCAGCGCAGACACGAGCGGCATGTTTTGCTTGTCCACAAATCGCAGACCAAACAAGTCGAGATTGACCCGCTCCTCGTCGTCCACCCTGAGCAACTCCCGTCGGACGAGCAGTTCCTTGATCTCAAAGTCGGCGACAGCAGAGCGCGTCATGGAAAACGACGTGACGACGGGCCGGACCTCGAAGAGATCGGGATGATTGCACACCTTGCGAAGTTGCATCAACACGTTGGCAATCTTTTGATACACGCCCGACTCGAGTGCCTCACGCGTGTGGGCACGCGACATGAACTCATCGTACAAGAAACGTTGCCGCTTGGAGAGTGGACAGAGAACGAGGTGCTCGTACTTGCTTGGAAGCTCTTTTTCAACGTCCCGTTTAAGTCGACGGAGGAGATATGGCCGCAGGACAGTGTGCAGTTTGGACACGCGTTGCAAGTTTTCATCATCCAGCATGGTACCCATCTCGATCGCTTTCTCCAACGGATCTACATAACGTGAGACGTCGGCAATCCCCAATTTCAACGTAGCAAGTGAGAAAACGCACTCGAGAACCACTCCCCAAACTCTTTTAGGTTGGCAAAGTTGGTGCCAGACATCAAAAACTGCAAGAGAGCCCACAATTCCGTCAAGTTGTTCTGCAAGGGCGTGCCTGTGAGGAGCAACCGCCGAAAGGAACGAAACATGAGCAGGATATTCCACCGCTGCGACCTGAAATTTTTGATCATATGCGCCTCGTCGAGGATCATGTAGTACCACATCTTGCGCTTGAAAATGTGCGCGTCCCGACTCGCAAGCGTATATGAAGTGATGCAGACGTTGAAGTGGTGCTTGTTATACCATCCCTGTCGTAGTTCTTTCCGGCGCTTGGTACTCCCATGATAACTGAGAATCCTGAAGCCAGGGAGAAACTTTTTGAATTCCATCTCCCAGTTGAGCAAGACGCTCGTCGGAACAATCTAGATGACCATCGGTCGTAAGATTCCATCAACCAAAGAAGCCACGCGACGTACAATGAGATGTGGTCCCCATATCCCTCGGTCACACGCCAAATGAGCAAGCAACGCGATCGTTTGAATTGTTTTCCTACTTCAATCGTTAGTGGCGTGTATATCGCTCGATCGTGCCAAAACGTACCCAAGCCCCATCTCGTCCGCCAAGATACCGTTTAGATTATTAGAATGCAACGAAGCAAGCCATTCCAACCCACTCTGTTGGTAAGGACGGAGTACCCCGCGGAGAAGCAACGGCGGCTTGATCTTGTCCTCGGGAGACCAGTCGACAGGAGCGACCGCAAATGGGTTCAGATACTCTGGGATGCGGGCAAATTCGTCATCGTGGACGTCCTCCATTGGCACGTCCACCTCTGCCGCCACCTCTGCGTGCTGCACCTTGGGAGAGACCGCACCATCGAAAACATGCGCGGGCAGAGGTTGCGACGCGTCCTCAGCTGGGTTCTCCCGCACGTCCACCACATCTTGCTTCACATCCTGCTTCGCATCTACAGCCTTCTTGAAACCATTGACCGCATGCCCATTGATCACAACAGTCGGAACATCACCGTCCTTGACAAGGTCATGATCGATGACGCTCGACGCAGGGGACGGAGCATCTTGCATAGGATAATCATAAAAGCTCTCCAGCGCTGGCGAACGTGCCTCACCTAGCGTTGGTGTCCGCACGATCGAGTCCATATCCGAAGGCACGCTCGGCGATGCCACCGCGTCCTCAAACATCATCGGTCGGTTGGCCGATATCGCAGCATTCTGATCAACGCTAAACTCGGACGGGGAACGCGCGCGTGCCTCCGGTTCCATCACCGCGTCGGCGTCGGCTCGGCTAGGCGGGGGTGACATGGGTACGAGATGATCGTCTCTGGGACGTGTTGGCCCTAGCAACGCATTCGTCGTCTCGTCATTATCATCCTCCTCACTGGTCTCCTCCTCACTCTCGTCCTGCCCTCTATCGTCCCCATCTTCACCGGCGTCGGTATAGTGATCGCATTCGGCATCCTCCAACATTCCTACACCAGCAAACTCCTCCGCACTCTCCGCTCCAGACCCCTCTTCTTCGTGCTCGTTCTCCTCACCATCATGCTCTTCGTCACCTTCGCTTGTTCCTGTTGACTCATGTTCCCACTGTGTTGCCGACAGGCTGCTCGAACGGCTCCGCGATCGCGACAGATCGCCCCTCGAAAGATCGACCTGCTGGGTCTCCAATATCTGCCCCGATTGGTCTAAAATCGCATCGAGATGCTCATGGCCTCGGCGCATCTCCTCCGCCTCTGCTCGCTGCCGCTCTTGCTCTCGTATGTACTACCGAAAACGCCATCAATACTCGGCCCCGAACAAAAGGCGATGTCACACTCACAAAGACGGCCTTTTTCCACTCCGTCACCACCATCTTGACCGTTGCCTTTGCCAGCGCTTTCAGCCGCTTCTCCTCCTGCACCCTCGCCCTGTCTTCCCTCACGACCGACTGATCCCAATACGCTTGTATTCGATTCGCCACTTGTGCGGCGATGTGCCGTCCCCGTATGAGGAAACCGCTTCCCCCGCCACTATGCCGGCCGCGGTGCACGATCGTCTCGACGATATGCTCCCACATGTCTTTGGACCGCCTCGGGTCACGCGCGTTCGAGTTCGCCGTGATGGCGAGCACAGGTGCAGGCGATCCTTTCCCAGCTAGCAGTCCCTTGAGCGACTCGCCATACATAAAAGGCACGAACCGTCCCTGTTCATGCAATCTATTGAGTTTCTCTCGCAACGCCGCCTCATCTTGTGCGAGCGTCACGAGCGTTTCTAGTGTTAGCTCTCGTTCGTCGAGTGACGTGTAAGAGGACAAAAAGTCGGTGAGGTTTGAGGCGAACTTGGGAGGAGGTGGTCTTTGGCGTGGGTTCGTATAGGATGGAGGAGGCTTGCGGACGATTAGTCGCACGCGTTTGATAGAGGACGTACGAGAAATAAATGGTGGATCGTCAGGACCGTGCGAAAGTGAGTCCGTGGAAGGATGTGCGGTGAGGTGTGGCTCAGGAGGTTTACTCGGCCCCTCGAGGCGCCCCGACCGACGTGGCTGTAGAGTGCTACTCCTGCTCTCATCCAAGCCCACCACAGACTTGCGTTTCTTCTTCACAATAGGAGACGAAGGGGGCGACGATCCCAGGGTACTTGTACGCTTGAGTGTCTGAGACGTCGAGACGGACGGTGGCTCGGGCTCTGGATGATGCGACGCGAGGACGCGTGGCCGAGGGCGAGGTTTGGCTGTCCCGTTTGGCGCAGATATACTCACGCTGGCATCCTCCATGGGGGGTTCGACCGCCTTTTGCTTTCCTTTTGCTTTCGACGATAGGACGGTGGATGTCTGTGATGCGTGAGGTGGCACGCGGCGCACGTCCGTCTTTGCCGAGGCACCAGGGCCATTTTTGATAGGGGACGAGAGTGTCAGATCGAGGACACGCTGGGTGTGTGCGCGGCGTGTAGCCCGCGATGGACCCGCGGCGGCGGCGGCACGTTCGATCAGGTCATATTTCGCTTTATACTAGAGAAGGAACCGATGCGCGTTGAGTCAACGAAATAGTATGACCACCAACATGACACACCTCTTGAAACACGACCGAGTCGTCCTGTTTTGCCATCTAGATACACGCATGAGTACACCAACTAAACGTCCGCACGCAGAACAGCCTACCTTGGGGTCGTAGTCGAGCAATGTCACAAACTGCTCGAGATGAAACACCTCGCGGACCTGTAACCATCGCCCCACGACGCACGTCTAAGCACGCCAGCACACAAAAAGAGACTGGGCCACGCACCATGTCGTCATGCCTATCCAACACACCATCCAGTTCAGCCTGCCGTTCGACGAGCATCTCAACCCGCTCGCGCGCGACATGGTCTTGAGACACGTTTACGCTGGTATCGCTGGGCTGGGCCGAACCCGTGCCGTTTTGAGCCGCCTGTGCGTGTTTCTTGGCCATCTTGTTGTACGACCCCTCCAGTCCACGTCACTGTCACGACGGGGATGAGACACGCCCTAGCAAGGTCGATCTCGTTCCGAGTCTTTCTCTCCGACAGAGGCTCTTAAAAACAAGCGGGAAAAGGGTGATGCGCAGCCGAGCTCCTGGCAATCGAGGGAAAAAAAGGCGATCTCTACGGATCCAGGACGGTTTTGCCAGATTTGAAGACGAGGAGGGAGTGTTGTGGATGTTGTCGACAAAGGACGTGTAGAGAAATGAGCTCCTCGAGAGCGTCGGTCGTTGTGGGTGAAATGGGTGCGGCGCTGTCTCCCTCGACCATATTTTTGCGACATGATGTTTCCTGTTTGTCCCGGACAAACAGCCGTCCTGGACTCCTGGACACAGTCGTCAATTCATCCTACAAACGAGTACAACATTCTGAAACAGTACAACATGATATCGACAAGGAATTGTGGGTATGCAAAGTGTCACTATGCAGAGACAAAAACAACAACGAAGCAACGTTCGTTCAACGAGCGCCATGCACAGCTGTATGTTCAAAGTGGGGGAAAAAACTCCCCCACGGATCCGGTGCAGGTCGGCCATACAGTGCGGATGCATTGTCCTCGGGGTACTTTTCGAACCTATACAAGTGATGAGCCATCAACGACACACACGTCGACAAGATGGTACACACGCGCTGGCATCGCCGTCCCCGCTGATCTTGGGCAAGTAGGGTGCGGAAATCTCCCTGTTCTTCAGCTTGGCCCAATCGACCTCGGAGAACCAGGGGTGCGCGAACACGTCCCCGGCACCATGTCGCAGGTTACCATACCGCCGTGAGGGATCACCCTCCATAAGTTTGAGAATGAGGTCAGTGGCATTGGCCTGGAATTGGGGCCACCGTATAAACGTCGGTCCACGCGAGATTTTTTCATACAAGGCCACCGTATTCTGGTCGGGCTGGTGGTACGGAGGGAGACCGGAGAGCATCTCGAAAATGAGTACACCAAGGGCGTACCAATCCACGCTCTTGTTGTATCTTTGCTGCCCGACAATCTAGATTCCGCGTGAACAGACCGACGACGACGACGAGAGAGCGCACACACCTCGGGAGCAAGGTAATCAGGTGTCCCACACAACGTCCACGTCACGGACGAACAACGCTTCGAGAAGCCAAAGTCGGCTATCTTGATATGCCCATCGTGGTTGAGCAAGATGTTTTCAGGTTTGAGGTCACGGTAGATGATATCAAGCGAATGCAGGTGATTGAGGGCGAGGGCCACCTCTGCCGCATAAAACTTGGCCACCGGATCAGGAAACCTCTGGCAGATCGTCATCAAACGAGCAAGAGAAAGCAAAAAGAGGGACAGACGTTCGATCTCCTCAAAAGGGTAAACAGTTCGCCTCCGGGCACATAGTCCATGACCATGTACAGGTTGGAGTCGTCTTGAAACGCGCCCCAGAGATTGATGACAAAAGGATGTTGAATGGCCTCTAGAATCGTCTTTTCATTATTCGTATGTTCGACTTGCTTTGTCTTGACGATCTTGTCCTTGCTCAGGACCTTGATGGCATAAAAACGAAGGTTATGCTTGCTTCGCACTGTAGGGTGAATGTGAGCAAGGTCGACATGAAACTCGGAAACAAAGAACTGACCCAAGTGTACTCGCCCAAAGCTCCCCGTCCCCAAAGTTCGTTGAATGATGAAATCGGCAAGCTTGTAGTTTGCTCTCGGGCGCGCTCTCTGGAGGGGAATAAGAGGCTCGTCGGGGTCTTGCATGCTCGACTCGGTGAGGGACGTCCTGGTAGTAGATATGGAACCTCTGTGGCATTCTGAGAGGACGCGGAGGGGGGTAGAAGGAATGGGGGAGGATGTGAGCGGGGTATCTAGGAGTTTGGAGACGATGGCGACGTCTGCCATGGTGGTTTGGGGAAGACGTCGGGAATAGACGTCAGTCATGCATATATTCTACTTCCGTCCATTGTCCACCTCGATCGGCAACATCCGACTTCCGACACTCAATCACCACACCATATATTGTTGGCAACCTTGTTCATGTCTTGCATGTTCATTATACTTGTATATCCATGCACCCTTATAAAAATACAGTACACTAGATATGATCGAGCAGAAATCCCATGGAAACCATCATGATGCTGGCTGGCTCAGACCTGGGAAACATCAACGTCGCGTCTGACTTTTTTACTTATAAAGAAGGGACGCACTCGAATCCCAGCCGAGACTTACAAGCCGACCACTCTCGTACTTGTTCATAAATGTCTCGATCATGTTCTCGACCTTTGCAAACTTGGCGGTAAACTCGTCCACCGTCCTGGGTGGTTGCTCGCTGGGAAGTGCGTCAGGTAGGAGGCTGTCTCTGATACTTGCTGTCAACGTCTTGTTGGGATCGATGTTAGGTACAGCCGTCCCAAGAGGGGATAATTTTGCCTGTTTCGCTGTCTGAATACACAGCTTCCAAAGCTAGGATGCGATCAACGTACCGTTTGGAGGAGATTTCTTGTTAACGGTGGGAAAACGTCAAGCGCTGACCGGTGCTCATTGGGATAGAGACAAATTGCCGGTCTCGGATTCAAGATAGAAGAAGGGGTGCCCAATGACGACACGGGCGATAAACATTGTCGAGGCTCTTCAACCTTGACGGCTATCGGTGGCAATGACGGCATCCTTGTCTGAGGAGATATGGTTGGTGATTTTGCCGGAGTTGGTAAGTGGGGGCGTGGGAACTCGGACATGGTGGGCGAGGCGCTGGCACTCTCACTGACACGGTCCCCCAACAGCTGTTGCAATGGAATTTCTGGTGACTCGGGCACGCGGTGGTCATCCTCTTTTGCCTTTTCTTGCTGGTATTGAATCCACGCCGCCACTTCTGCTCTCTCTGCCTTGATACGGTCTGCCCAAAATGTGATTATGCTTTCTGACGGGTCAACCCGTTTTTTGTACAGTACGCGGAGCTGCTGGAGGTGCATTGGGGTGAGCTTGGGAAAGACTGTCCACAGAGGTGAGTGGCATGGCTGTATGCGCGTGAACGGACTCACGAATAGTCTCGTCATCGACCAAGACGGGTGTGTGCGGGTCGCCTGCGGGCGAGAAATGAGTTGGGGTGCAGTGAGAAGGGAAATGGGTACCTGAGGGATTGCGATGGCGCACAAACCAGTTGGTGAGTTTTTGTATAGTGAATGTTTCATTGCCGGGTATAGTGCGCAGGGCGGCGAGAATGTCCTGTTTTTCATTTCTTTGTGGGTAGGGGTTGACTGTGCGGGCATAATCTGATGATCACAAGATGTCAGGACAGTAGCTGGGAGAGCAGAAAAGACATGCTTGTGAGGTAGGCGGCGCCCTCTCTCGTAAGTCTGCTTCTTGGACGGGATGTCGATGATGACGCAGCTTGTGCCACATTTGAGTGTGACATGGTGCAGCAGGGGCAGAGGGAGATGTGTAGAGAGGAGGCTGAACTGAAATACCACCCTCAACAACACAAAGACACTCAAAATCTACCCTGGGCACGTGTAGCCATATTTCCTTATCGGGATACACGGATCTTGACAGGTAGAAAGATAAGATGGAACGCGGCGAACTGCGAGCCAATCAGCGGCACTCTTTCGATCATCACATTCCGCGAGGTATCCGCATGACGGCATGAATTTGATATTGCTTACAAAGACATGGACCGTGCACGAACCCTGTTCTCGACTGCCTTGTCCCATGCATTCCGCATCGGACCCACCTCGCTCTTGAGCTTGTTCTCCACCACCATGTCCTCCATCTCCCGCATCAACACTTCCATCCGAAACTCGTCTGCGCTCGCCACCTCTCCGGGTGATGTGTTCGTGTCGTGAACAGCGTGTAACTCAGTGTTCAGCATCAACCATACTAGTGCCATTTGTCAACGGAAGACCGGGACGGAAATCCACCAAGTACTCACTTTCTCTTTCGACTCCTTTCGTCAACTCCCCAATCCTTCCCCCTATTGCTCTCACGGCTCCCGCCTCCATCTCCCCTTCGACCTCTAGCATGCCAGCAAACAGTACGGGTGCCACCCTTGATACTGCAACTGACATGAACAGGAACACTTGATGTAACAGCAGAATGTGCTGATATGCTACCCGTTGCGGAAAGAGGCTTTCGAAGAGCATCCACTGCGGTGGCACCTGGTCAACAAATGCAGAAGCTCCGGATAGTGGGGATGAGGGAGCGACCATCAGGTACAACTCAAGCGCGAACATCCCTACGAACAGCAGATACCGCCACTGTATACCACTATCAGATTCGTCTAATTCATCTCTGGATAAGCAAATACACACAGCTGCAATCGGGCTTTGCCTGCCCACCACAGAAAACAAAAAAAGTGCTATGCCAGTCATGATATGGCGTGGCAAGGAATTCAGTAGACCCCGTCTCAGATAGTCCTTCATGGTCGTACAGTCCCGCCAGTGGAGCACATCTGGTCCAAACCTTTGGATAGCCATGGGTTTCTTCAGTTCACCAAATGCACCAATACGATTCCCTCACCTATCATAGGCGAACCGAACAACTGGGTCTTTAAGTGCTTCGAATGCGTCCCGCACCTCGATGAAAAGCGCCTCTCCTTCTGGCCCTATTCGGTCTGGATGATTCTTCCTTGCAAATGCTCTAAATGCAGCCCTGAGCGCGCCTTCATCTGAACGAGGGCTGACCCCGAGAAGTTCATAAAAGTTCTTGGGAAGCCCACTCGAGGCATCAATAAAGTTGTACGTGAGGTAACAGAGCACAACGGCAGTATAGGTATATCGGTAGTGCCGAACGTAAACGGGTGAGCGTGGTGGCGGGGGAGGGATCCCGAATGCCCTTTGAGAAAGTTGGTGGATCACAGAAAGCACTTGGCGAGTGGCAAAGTCCGGGAGGTAAGTCCAACACGCGAATTGAAGCACTGCACCGGACATCTGCCAAATGCAAACCAGTCAGCATTGCATACATGCGCATCGAGAAGAGGTGAAAAGCTCAGAACTGCACGAGGCAGCCAGCATAATCTCATATCTCGCCCGAAGCACCCCAACTGCCCAGAGCCACCCACGCTCCTGCATATATGCGCACGCAACCACGCGCCCGGAACGCGGTCTTCTCTTGCGTGAACGCTTTCGACGTGCACTGCCGTCCAGTATGGATGACACATTGTTGCGTTTGTAAAGGAAACCACATCTAGTGACCGCCCACGGCAGAAAGCACCTCGTCTGCGCGAGCTCGGCTAGTGAACGCGTAAAATGATGACTCTGCCTTTGCCAACGGGCTCTTGTGCTCCAAGCCACGCTAGTCAATTGAGAGTCGTACATGTCGGTCTGGCCTTAACAACGCCACAGTGTGACCTTGACTGTGCATCGGGCATCAGACGCTTTGAATGGGTTCGTGGGCAGCATGAACAAGAGGATCATCGGCGGGTCGACCCTTTTACTAGGACATCGTCGCAAGCAGCGTAGAAGCGGGAGACTCACCAGGGAGGAGGAAAGGAAGCGTGGGAGTGCATTACATCATCACGTCCGACTTTGAGTGAGCCGAAGGACACGTCGGTTTTCGTCGCGGTACTGTTTCACCACGACACTCGCTCTTCGTTGGAGAACTCGCTCGTCGCATTCAACCGCTACTGGCCATGAACATCTTCCGCCTGCTGGGTCCGTGCGCGCTCGTTCATCTCGCAAACCCGCTGACCTGCGCTGACAGGGGATTTGGCCCACCTCGCCTCCATATTCATCCTCGTGCACAAGATACAGACAACCAGATCATGCCGAGGTGTGTCTATTCGTGTCTGTGTGCAATGACGGGCACCGACCTTGCTTGCACAGGCATCTCGTTCAAGACACAGGCACTCTACGTGCTCGTCTTCCTCATGCGCTACATTGACCTCTTCTTCCAATGGATTTCGCTATACAACTTTATCATGAAGGTCTTCTTCATTGCGAGTAGCTGTTACATCCTCTATCTCATGAAGTACCGCTTCCGGTCAGTCACGCATTCTTGCTATCCCGCATTGCTGACGACATACGCACCGTGTCGTAGGCCCACGCACGACCCATCCATTGACACATTCAAGATTCAGTACCTGCTTGGACCCTGTTTCCTCCTTGCGCTGATATTCAATTACCGCTTCGCCGTCACGGAGGTGATGTGGACCTTCTCCATATATCTCGAGGCGGTCGCCATCTTTCCCCAGTTGTTTTTGCTCCAACGGACAGGCGAGGCGGAGACGATCACGACCCATTACCTTGCTGCGCTTGGTCTCTACAGGGCATTATACATCCCCAACTGGATATATAGGTATGTGGGTCGTGCGGACACGTGCTGGTGGTGCTCACTGCTGCGTGTCTCGCGCGTTGCAGATACGTTACCGAAGACATGATAGATCCCATCGCTGTCGTAGCTGGACTCGTGCAGACGGGGCTGTATCTCGACTTCTTTTACGTTTACTTCACAAAGTGTGTCCCTCTATGCCCTTTCTCTCGATCCGCACTCATGGCGTGTTCTTCATTTCCGTGTGGGTGTTTTCGGCGATGCAGAGTACTGCAAGGACAAAAGTTTGAGCTACCGGCGTGAGTAGGGTTTTGCACGTACGACATGTTGCAGTATTCCGTCGCCAATGAACGATGTCGATTTTTTTTTCTACTCTACACGACCAAATACTACGTAGTACGAGTATCTGACATTGTGTGGGAAACGAGCCTTGTACTACGTTTCGGTAACCCTCCTGGGTAAACTCATTCTTGACCTGTTCACCGACTTTTTTAACCGTCGACAACGCTCGCCGATCCGCTCACGACCTTGAAATTAATCCACAAAGTCGTTCTGTCATGCTGTCGGCGACGCGGTCCTTCGCCGCGCTTTACTTTGCATTCTCTCTCTCCCTTTTGAGCACGCTTCCTTCTGTGTATGCCGCTGTGGATACCAGGGTGGCGAACAGGACCATCGAACGGGTGAGCTCCCTGCTCTTTTTTACGACACTGGTTACTGGGCTATGCTTATGCGCCATACCCTTTCCAGACCGTTCAATTACGCACCCACTCGATACATGCGCCGTACATTGATGAAGACCTGCAGAACCGGTATGTGTACACGTGCGCGGAAGGGACTACGCATATTGAGTCCCTTTACTCCACGACAGGTGGTGGGACTTTGGCGCAGATGCGTATGTTGTACGTCGTGGCGCTTTTTTACGTGCGGGGGCATGCTACTCATGACATACCCGCCTGTGACAGAACACCAACAAACATATCCGTCTGACGAGAGCCGTTCCATCGCAAATGGTAGGCACCATCGTCTGGTTTGGGGTTTATTAGGGGAAGTTTACGAACATGACGTCTCGTCTCTGTCTTTCAGGGATGGCTGTGGTCCCGTCTCCCATTGACCTCGACTAATTATGTGATTGAGATCGAATTCAAAGTTCGCGTTTCCCTCTGCTTGTCGGTGCGCCACATCGACTCACGTTCTTATCCCCACACGCAGATCTCAGGGGCATCGAGCCACTTGTATGGCGACGGGATGGCGATTTGGCTCACGACGGAACGGACACAACCTGGGCCCGTGTTTGGTAACAAAGGTCCGTCTACAGTATCTCAGCACACTGGCCTCACGCTCACGTCATTCCCCCCTCTGCAGACAGGTTTGAGGGCCTAGGTATCTTTGTGGACACGTGAGCATTGTACTCGATACGTATTCATTGTTGACCTTGTTGACGCGCGGACTGCCTAGTTATGCCAATTCACGACATCCGTTTGGGTTCCCTCGTATCGTGGCCATGCTTGGCGATGGACAGACACCTTACGATCACGCGAATGATGGTGATACCAACAGTATTGGATCATGTTCGGTACGTTGACCTTCTGGGAGCCGGTGCCTAATCAGCATATGAATGGACGGACAGGCGAGCGTCCGGCGCACGAACGTGGTCACCAAGTTGAAGCTGACATACGTCAAAGACTCTTATCTCGACGTAAGTCATGCACGCGTCGATGGCGCATGGATAACCAGACTCATGCGACGCTTTCCTAGGTCAAGGTCCACTATAAAGCCTGTACGTACACTCGATCTGATCTGTGGTTGGTCTGATCGACTCATGTCACCCTGCAGGGGACGAGTGGGACGACTGTTTCCGTATCGACGGCATCAGTCTGCCCTCGTCGCCGTACCTGGGCGTGTCCGCGCTGACAGGCGAAGTCTTTGACGCACACGAGTACGTCCTTTTCCTTTCGTTTCTCGTCCTTACTCACATCCCCATCCGCACTCTACGCCACGCCACGCCACGCCATACAGCGTCATCTCGGTTACGACCCACTCGGCCGTGCTCTCATCCCAAGATGCCCCGCTCAACAAGCTCAGCTCGTCTAACCGGCTCTTTGGCGGCCGCCGCGCCGACGGCACACGCGGTTCGTCGTGGCTCAGCTGGATCATTAAACTGCTCTTTTTTGCGGGAGTGTGCGTCGGCGGGGCGTATGGCTACAAGGCATACAAGTCCCGTGGGCGACATGGTGTCTTGTCTGGACTGGGGATGGATGATCGACGGGGGTATGCGTCGCGGAGGCGGTTCTAGAGTCCGGTGCTGTCCAGTCGATCTGGTGATGCTTTCCGTCTCTCTTTTGTTTCCTCTTTCAGTTGTAAAACGCGTCTTGGGTAGTTGGGACTCGACCATGTTCTCCGTCCAATAAGATCAATGAGACCGCGCACCTGGTCATACGCGTCAAGCCGGATAACGAGCTGCACGTAGTGCAAATATCCAAGTGTTGGTGCGTTGCCCGGGAAATTGTATCTACTACTATCTACTACAGAAATATGTGAGTACCGTCGAGAAACGTTTTTTAAAACACACAAGGTAAAAGAAGGAAGAGAGGTATGTACGTATATGAACCAACTAGGCGTTCGGTAACCGGTGGTAACTAGGACGAACTAATTACTACGTGTAACTTGCAGATGGGGCCAGGACAACGCACGAACCGGACGGGAGCGGTCCAGAAATGCTACTGTTACTAATACTACGTAGAAAACGCGCGGACAAAAGAATAAAAGGGAAAGGGGGCAAGCAACAGATCCAATCGATGGTCGGCACAAATGGTAGAAAGACACGGGTGACAACAGGGGGGTACAGGAGGGACGTCTGGGTCGTAGGAGTACATTGGATCGTGTACGCAAGTCGTGGATGAGATCGTGAAGATTTTATAAAGAGAGATCCCGATTACACCCCGTATCGCGTTGCAAGCCTGTCTTGGATGGCTGGTGGGAAGGAAGTCACTTGAGCCTGCCACCCAGCAACGTCGTGGTTCCGGAATCCCGTCAGTAACTGTTGAAACATTGCATTGAGCTCCGGGGAGGGGTTATTCCATCGAACGACGGCGTTACAGAACCACAACAAACTCTATAGGCACGGTAATATCATCAGTCTTTGAACACAGTGAACCGAGATCAACTAACCTTGGCGATACCGGCGGGGTTCGTCTGGACGAGGGTGCAGAGACCACGGAAAGCGGAATCCTTTTCTTCGTTATCACGAATCTCATACAATGCCTGGCACCAAGCTTGAGCGAACTCGGGCAGGTGAGGTGCAACAAGGACAGGATGCATGAGGCCGATTCGGCCGATCGACACAGCAGCATTCTCGTGGAGACTACGGGGTGCCTTCGGGTGTAGCAAAATTGGAATGAGACGGGCAATCAAGGGATTAACCCATTGTTGGAACTCGGGATCATCTACGGAAGCGGGAAATGAATAAGAGATACACACTCGGCCCCACAAAACCCTACCTCGGCCGTGGCGCAGCGCCACTTCACCAACGGACCATGCAGCATTGTTACAAGCGCTGACAAATTCCACCTTGGGCTCAGGGTCGAGCTGTTGGATAAGCTCTGCCATGATGGCAGGAAGGTGGGGGCGCAAGAGATTGAAGCACCCCATCGCCAAATCGCCAACAAGTGCATAGGCCGACTGACGTACAGGTGCTTGCGGGTGCTTCAAACAAACAGTGAGCAGCGTGAGAAGATTAGGTTGTGCATGTGAGATGACAGGCTCCAGGGTAGCACCCAAACCCTGCGCCAGACCCGAGAGGAGATCTAGCGATACGACAAGGAAGGACCTATCGGGCTCATCCAACTCAGGATTCTGCTGGTACGCTTGGTAATGAAGGAGAGACTGATGGACGATGTTGACGCATCGCTGGAAAACAAGAGGTGCATATGGTGCGAATCCCGGCCCCATAGCGATTGCAACTGAGGAAAGACACTGGGTAGCTTGTAAGTACCACTCACATCAGATCAAGGGGATATTACCTCAAGCAAGGGGATCAAGTCGTCATCATCGTCTTGCAGTTTATTCCATCGACCAGTGAGTGAAGGCATCAATATCTCAACATACTGGGGATTTGACAATGCACGTCCCACAGCGTCGGCGAGGGTGCCGATTGCATCGTATAGAATAAGCATATTCTTGTGTTGGTACTTTTGGAACGCGAAAACCAGGTTACGCAGAACTGGCTCAAGGTAGGGGCACAGTTCAGCGCCAGCATCCTCTTCGAGCGTTGCGAACGCGCTGCAACCAGCCTCTTGTACTCGTTTGTTGTCGTCCAAAACCATCCGAAGAAGCTGGTCAAGGCATGCATGAGCCAACAAAGAATGGTGTGGATCTCATACGTACACCTTCCATCGTGGGGATGAAGTATCGGTTCTTGTGTTCTTCCGATATTGGCTGCGTGCACCAACTTGCATAACGACCCAACGTCCAACAGGTGATCGAACGAACAAGTGGCTACGAAGAGTGAATATCAGAGATGAACTGTATCTATGGATTGCCTGACGTACCTTGGGATCGTTCAGCGTATTGAGCAAGTAAGGGATAAGGACTTTCAGGTGTTCCTCGATGACATCAATACAGCCTGATTATTCCGTGAGCTTTGAACTGACAAGACACATCAAGTCAAGTTCACCTTCAGCCATAGCACCCAAAGCTAATATTGCACTCTCCCTTTGTAACCATTCCGGACTCCATAGCTTATCTTTCAAGGGAGCAAGGAGGACGTTCATAAGCTCTGCACCAAACCTAACAGCCAGTACATCCAAGGCAGCAGCAGCACATTTCCGAAGATTCCACTCCGTTGACATTTCATCAGCAAAGTCATCGTCGTCCAGGTCATAGTCATCATCATCATCGTCTATTGTTTCCTGGCCGTACACACCGCGCTTGGCCGCGTCTTCTGCAGTCTCTGCCCCCTCGCGTTCCAGTCCATGAGATTTGGAACCATAATGGCGTGGTTTTATATCGGTCTCCTTGTCTGGAACGGAGGTGTCTTCCGTGTCGCCCTCGAGCCATAATAGATCGTCTTCACCGTATACCATGCAATCCAGGAGCACTGGAGCCACACGGCCGAGGAGGGGATGCAAGTACGGAGCAAGCTCGGGGTCCTCGGCAAACGTCAACCAGAATTCACAAGCCTCCAATGCGACGCTCTCGTTCTTGTCCTTTGTCGAGTACAACATGTACTCTGCGACATTTGCCATCTCCGGCATGAGCTTCTCGGGCCGAGCGGCGAGGAGTAATACGAGAGCTTGGCAGACATGGCGACGGACAGAAGGATCATCGTCCGATGCGCGCTTGAATAGACATGCGATGAATGTATCGATGTGAGCAAAAAGAGACTGGGAACTGATCGGCACGAAATATGATAAGCAAGCGACAGCGTGCGAGCGCATTTTAGGTGAGGGGTGTTCCGACAGCATGAGGAACTTGGGGATCATGAAGTCAAGGGGGCGGGTTCCATTGATCTCAATGTCCAGTTTCCGCGGGAAATCCTCGCAAGCTTTTTCAAAGACACTGAAAGCAGCCTACGTTGGGAGTTCAGTACGCAGTTTGAGTAATGTCATAAGGAATGAAAAGTTTGTAACGGTCGAAGGGATATGCGAGTCCCTCGGAGGTGAAATTTGCGATGAGGCGCATCACGGCACTCGGCCGAGAGTATAAATCCCGTAAATCTGCCGTATAAAACGGGACACGATTCCGAACAAACGACGCAGCTCGCGGATGAGGTGGCACACGTTTCGAGTAGTTATAAACTCACCTCTTGGCGATTTGGATCATCTAGCATACCCACGAGTTGCTCAAGACAATCTGGCCAGTTCCTCGGTTCCAAGACCCCTAGGAATGCCACGATGTCTTGGCCAGCGGCGGTGCGGACCAAGGCGGATGGGTCGTTGAAAGCAGAAAGCACGGCAGCTTTAGCATAGGCCGCTACGTCTGGGGAGACCTTGAGAATCAGGTGAGCGTTATTCTTGAGGAGGTATCCAGCAATTGTTCGAATCTGGTCCTCCTCCTGTGGCAAGGTAGCCAAGATGTGGGCCAGATATGCTATATAGTCTGGTACACGCGTGAAGCTGTTGAGTTTCTATGTAAAACTGGGGTGAACACGAGAAGATCGGGGCAACGAAGGGAGGTAGTCGTACAAGAGTGATGGCTCTTTGAACTTTGTTTTGTGTGTCGGTGGAATCGCGTATTGTCTGCAGAATTTCCTGCAATCCTGCAGGCTGAGGACTCCAAGATGCCATCGCGCACGATGTGAGACGCGTCGAGGGAAGAAATGGGTGAACAAACGCGCCGGACGAGAGGAAGAAAGGACAGTCGTCTTCTTTGAGCCAAGCAACCTCTGCTCTACTGTGTACCGATGTTTATCGCCCGTGGGAATTTCATATCTCAGCATCGGTCACACGGTCACACGGTCACGCTAACATGACCACATCACTATCAGCCCAGCACGGCGACCGATGGTGTGTTTCAATATTCAGTAGCCTTGGAATAAGCGTCGCCAATGGCTCGAGAGCTTTCTGGAGATCTCTAAAGAGCTGGGGACACGTACGTAAACGGAGCTTGGCCACATTTAGCCTGCTTCTGTCCGTGCCAGCGGCTTCGGCCATCTTCCTGACCATCACCTTTACCCTGACCTGATACGTATTTAGACCAACCTAACTACTAAATAGATAACACCCTCGCTTCATTCGGTATAATGGTCATCTGAAGGTGACACGCTGATCTTCTCAATGTCCGTCCTGACCCTCTCATACACTGCGAACACGATGGCCTGTCCCGGTGCAACGCGGAGCACTCGCGGCGTGATACCCTTGTAAAATGACCTGGCACCTTCCCGGCGCCACATATCTTTTGCAACGATCGCTATCCGCTGAACCGCAGTGACCTCGGGCTGCCATGTAGTTTTTTGCAGTCCTTGGCAAAAATGTCAGTGTGTCTAGTTTCATGTCATTCTTGCAGCACTCACGTGTTTTGATAGTGTCAATAGGAGCATTAGAAAACGGACCCATGGCCCCAGATACAAGTCCGATTATCATGTGCTGGTACGAGGGAAGCTCAACGAGATGAGGCTGGTATCGATGTGCCAGTTTCTTCAGTTCTTGGTATGCGGTGAAATTCGCGCCTGACAATATTGGTTTAGCCAAACAAAATATCATTCAACCCTCCAAGTCAAGTCTCACCCTGGTTCGTGGCTTGACGTAGGGCGGTAAGCGAAACACCTCTATACAGTGTCGAAAGTCCCTCCTCGCGAACGATGGTGTAAACAGCATGCGCTGCATTACGATAGCGCGGTATTTCAAGCGGATCAACCAACGAATGTTGTTGAGCCTGCAACCTGATCTTGACCACTTCCATGGGACAAACGACGGCTATTGCTTCTGTCGTACCGGCTGCAAGACCGGCTACATGCACGACACATATGAGACCCTGCGCTCGCTCCTGTCAAGGGTGGCACGTACCGACGAAAATGTTGCCAACGCTTGTCTTCCCTGTTTCTTTGTCCGCCAACCAACCCTGGTACGTCTCAAAGCTCGCAAAACGGATGGCCATTTTAGGGACGATGCCGGACAAGACTGCGCCGAGCCCCTTGTACAACGCCAGCGGCGTCTCGCGTTGCACGATTCGGATGCCAGTCGCGATGACGCCGCGCGGTTTCGTCTGCCGCGTTGTCAGCGTGTAGGCTGCGTCGGGAATGAATAGGCACCCACCCCGGCTGCGCTACCCGACCTGGAGAGCTGCATACGCACCTTGATGGTGTCGAGTGGCTGGCAGCACAACTGGCAAGCAATGACGTGAGCGCTGTCCCTCGCTGTGATCTAGAGCACGCACCGCTTCCATCGCGCCTGCGATTCCACCTGCGGTGATGTGGGTCGCAAACCCGACTGGCTTCCTTTCGCCGCTTCGTGACATGGGCAACAAGGGGGTATGGCAAGGAACTGATAGGAGAACTAATGGCGATTATAATGGTGCTTGTACTGGCAAAGTGTCGGCTCGTCCAGGGTATGTCTGCTCATAACCCCTCATGATTTCGATTCTAGTCTGCTTGCCAAATCCGTCGACGCGGATTTAAACATGTGAATTTCCCCATTTGGAAAACTCATTACACGCGTTATTTCCATGTCTTCCGCTCTTTTTCCGCGTGAACAATTTGTTGCAATGGTCTATGAATGAGTCTAATAACTAGAGTGCGGGTATGTATAAACTAAGCACCAAAAGCACTGCCAATACGACAGCATGAGTGAGGTATGATAACGGCTCTACAAGAAATGGATGGCTTGGCGTCATGGTCAGTGTCCACGAGTCCAGTTGTCCATCTGATTGCAGTCAAAAGGAAATAAGAGAACGTTCTAACTTGATCTACTTCGCCGGGCATTATCCGATAACGATGGTTTGGGCGGCTTCTCGGTCGTCGGCGTATCTGGCATATCAACAGATCGGTGCGGAACCGTTGC
Source organism: Boletus reticulatus (assembly GCA_038093535.1). Lineage (NCBI taxonomy): Eukaryota > Fungi > Basidiomycota > Agaricomycetes > Boletales > Boletaceae > Boletus > Boletus reticulatus. Next base: position 22,252 of record JBBPSJ010000173.1, read on the forward strand.
TGATTCCTCGTCTTGAACTTCTTGGGGCTCCCAAAGCGATCCGATAAAGGTGTCCTGCTTGGTTCCATTAAAGGGATGCGTGAACGCTTTCCACTGCGCGAATGCAAAAGCTGGACTGAAGAACAAAATTTCATTGGATCCATTTTTACATAATGCGGGGAGAATGCGGCGTACGTTACACCCAAAGAGACCGCAAGAATGATCACTGTCGTCATCGGTGGTGAGTATCCGTTGGTCACGGTGTCCTGCAACCGCGGATAAGTGACATGGCAGCAACCACGTCAACCGAAACGCACCAAAATATGAAAGCTGTTTCTGTCGACGAGGTAACGAAGTCCGCGGCTCATACCAGATTGTCGGTTGATGACAAGGTCGAGCCCGAGGCCACATAAAAACGAACCAGTCGAAGCACAACCGTTGAGCTGCCAAGTAATTCTGTTAGCGGACATCCATGGCGGGGCTGGGTGGGACAGCATACTATCCCGTATCTCTGTTTGCACAACACGAGAATGCTTCCAGCAATGCCACATACGCCTATGATGAGCCAGTTGACGAAGAAGGCATCAGGATCTGAGATGAGGAGTCCGTTTCCCAGCAGGATGATGCGGATCCCGATAGCCAGACCACCAAGGATCCCGAGGACCAGGACAGCGACGGGGCGGGACATGTCCAAGGAACCCAAAGCAAAGCCCATGACGAATAATAACAAAATGCAGGCGGTCAGGACAATATCAGAGACACCAACATTGTCCATGGTGTTCACGATGACGGACCAAGCTACGGTCGTCATCGAAGTCAACGTCGAGACGGAGACATGAGGGAAAATGCTTACTGGTGAGCGCAGCGGCGGCTCCGACCGCGGCACCAAGGGTTAAACGCCGCCCGCGGAAGCCTGCGAAGAGAAGAGGTGCACCGACGACAAAGGAAAAGATGATCCACACGATGGCACTCGTCGAGAAACCGGCGCCGCTGCCGTCCGTCGCCAGCCCTTGAGGGATTTGCTCGCCCGTGACGGGGCTGTACACGACCGTCGTGCCATTATTGCTGATGTCGAAGATGACGTTTGGGTCGTGAACACGCGCGAGCTGTTGTCCAGTAAGTACATGAGCTGCTGCGGAGACACCACGTATGAAACGAGTAGCAAGAACGAGTGTCAAGGACCAGGAGAAAGAGCGATTGAGGCGGAAAGCAACCGCCATAGGTCACTTGGGAGGACCAGCGCGGGCGAAAATGAGAAGGAAAGAAAAAAAAGAAGGACGACTTGAGTGAACGAGCGGAAACGAATGACTAGCCAGGGTCAACGAATGAGTATAAACGATGCCGGCTTCTGGACAGAGATTTATTACTTACGTCTTGCTCACCCGCCAGTAGTCCCGTCGCGGTAGTCAACGTTTCGACCTGGCAGACGTCTCCATGATCTTGATGGATACCACGTCAAGCGCGCTCGCAGAGCTCAGGAGAGAGTCACAATCCATCTTCAATCGCATCCACTCCATCACCGAAGATGCAGCATTCGTCAAGCAAGTCCACAACCACTACCCGGATCTCCCAATGCTCCGTACGTTTATCGTGCGCTTGCCCCGACATCCGGCTGATACGTCAGCGCCTCAGCCAATATGCGTTGCGGCGCTTGGTATACAGATCCAGAGATTGTACGCTTGTTTGAAACGATACTCGCATGCGTTGATTTTGTATCACCAGACTTCCCCAGAGCATGCCTACTTCAAGTCGACAGATGGCCATATGAACAACTGGAGCTTCAACCTACGCAGACCTAATCTCCACATCCTTCCCCTCCTCGCCCAACATGCGGGGTAGGTCTATCACGCGACCCGACGCGTCCATGCTCATCCCGCGCGACAGACTCATTCTCGTAGACTCTACCAGAGCCGGGAAACGCATCCCAGACGCGCTGTCGAAAACAGTCCCGATATGGTGCACCGTCGTCAATCGCGCGATCCTCAAAGGCGAAACACAACCGCTGTCTTGGGACGCCGCACTCTATACGCCGCCGGGAAGCGTCAGTCCACAGGAACACAGTCAGATCGAGGGCAAGCTCGATGGGTGGGTTGCCCAGCTTGCGGTAAGTTCTTTCTCACTCACCGCATCCTCAAACTCAGGCTGCCTAGACCTCTGCCTATTCACTCCCAACGCTGGATCGTCCACTCCGTCCGATATGGATCACACCCGCCACGACCGTGTTTCCCACCTTTCCCAAACCGCCCGACTGTGCGTTCTACCCCATCATCTGCGTATCGGCCTCCAAACAACTCACGGATGGCATGGAACGCCGCGCATCGGGGTTTGCGTACATCCAAGGATCCGGGGACGATCATGAACTCTGGAGCATGGTCCGTATTCCATCTCATCGACAGCCTGGAGCCGTGTTTATTCCTTCCAGGGTCTAACTCCATCCTTGTACTGGAAATATCGTCACGAGATCTTGTCTACTGCAGCATCTGCGCTCCCAGACGTTGTCCGTTCGCTCGTTTCAATCGCGTCAAGTTCTCACACCGACGACTCTACCGATCCCAACCGACTTCTGTGTGCAACGCCTATCCAACGCGTCTCAGGACGCATCTCGATCAGCACCATAGCCTGCCTGCGACGACCCAACCTCCTCCAAGCACACCCCGCCGTCGCCTTTGTCTGTCTCGCGGCGGAGCCCGCGACGGAGGAAGCGTCCGAATCGTCCAGGATGTTACGCATACAGACTCCCGAAGGCAAGAAGGGTCAGCACCACTTTTCCACCATCGTCTTGCCGCGCGCGATGCCGTTCATCCAACACCATCTCCAGGATCAACGCACCATCTGCATTGTGTGCAACACCGGGACGGATACGAGTGTGGGCGTGGCCGTCGCCGCCCTAGCCATGTTCTTCCGCTCAGACGGATCGCTGTGCGCACAAGGAAACGCGCGCGCCGACATATGTACGTAGCATGTCGATATCCCGTTCGGTCCGGGAACTGACGCAATGTAGCCAAAGACGTACTCAAGACACGTCTGCAGTGGATCATTGCGAGCTATCCACAGGCGAACCCATCTCGCACAACACTCAAACGTATCAATGATTTTCTTCTCTCGCCCTTTTTCAATCTCTCGACGCTGGGTACTCCCAGTGGTTCGGACCGTACACCAGACCTGGACGAATGAGGCGACTATCGATATACATTGCCAACGATAAACGAATCTAACCTTGTGAATGCGCAAAAAACTGTGTAAAGTAGGAGTGTCTATGACTTGGCGGAACTACGGTCCTGCCTGGAGACAACGCACCCCGAATCCGAGCAATATACCGCCAACTGGAACGAAGCGCGCACGCCCGCGGTAAATGTCGACGGGACAAGCCAATATTTGCCTGGGCTCAGCATACGCGTAGGGATGGATACCCCAGATAAGGTGTCGCTATAAGGACCCGAAGAAGCCAGGGGCTGGTCCAACCTGGGAATTTCGGATGCAGAGGATGGTGCAGAAAAAAGAGAGAGGTTGAGTGCAGCAGTGGGTGCAGCAGAGGTCAGGTGTAGACGTGCACTGTCATAGGCGATCTCAGTCATGGAAGCAGTTAAGGAGAATGGATGGCATGGTCATGACCAACGCACCAGAGCTGTGCATTAGACGGGAGCTGGACCTCGTAAATCGGATTCGAATGATACCGCCCATGACTTGGTCTTCCAGCGGCAGTACGTTCGTCCCTTGGCAATCATCAGGAACTCTAGGTCTTGGTAGACATTGTCAGCACTTACCACTCCCCTTTGGAAACTCTTGCATACATCCCTGCCCCTTCCTGCGGGATTGGCGTGAGGTCGAATTGGCGAGAGCTTTCAATGCTGAGCGTGAATTGCCCGAGATGCACTTGAGGCTCAAACGCGGAAAGGATCACGGTATAACTACCCGCTTTGCGATACTCATCAGCCCCAACGCTGTAGAATGCGCAACATCAAAACTGACGTGCCATGTCTGCCGTTGCTCTTGCTCGACCATATGTGTATGCCCCAGAAGATGTTACCACTTCCTTTTCCGCTAGCCTGTACAGGAGCGTAAGCATGCAGATAGCAACCCGAGAAATGACGGAAATTCTCACCCGACGATCCGCTCGCCGGAAGACCAGACAACGGTCACGTTCAGCGGTACTTCTCTGGGACCCTGGGCGCCTAGCACTACGGCGGACTTTTGCTCCATCTTGCCCTTCCCGCTCACGCCGCCTAACTTGGAACTCCCCACGAACCCCCTCAGAAGCGACGTCCGTTCACTGGATGCGAGTGTACCTCCCCCACTCGCACCAGCGCTTTCGTCATAAATAAGAAGGTGCCATTGCGGGTTCAACATGTAAGTCGGATGCGTGTGATTCCCGCCTGCGTTTTTGCTGGTGAGTGTCCCGTCGACCTGTAAAATATATCAGAGATTGCACACAGAATGTCGCATCAATGTCGATGTACTTTAACACTGAATCCGCCTCCTCCAGAACTAATGGCATCCCCTGTTCCCGCGTCTTCGTCCCACCGTACTTTGACACCTGCACCGCAGAACACGTTCACGGTGAAACAAACGTCATCGAATGGACCGTCATAACTAGCATAAATCAAGAGAGCGCCTGAGATCTTAGTAGAGGTTGGTGATGCCGACGAGGGTGTATGTGGCCGGGGTGGAACCCCCCTTCCAGCCCTGGTCTTCACCAATACATGCGGTGAAGTAGTAAATGTGCCCTGCGGAACGTCAATCTCGTTCCATCCGCATCCGCACAAGAAACTAGCAGGCAGTTTACCTTCACCTCGGTATCCTCTGGTTTGAACCACATGTCTCTCCGATCATCCTCGTCTTCATGGTGTACACTGAGTGAGATGTACTCAGCTTCTCTGCGGGTATGGGAGAGATGTCTCGTCAGTAGGACCCAGATATCTTTGCTCGTATCTGGCGGGTCACCGCTACCATGCAGTGGATTCTGGCACTCATAGAGCAACCGCAGGTGGCGCACGGATGCTGAGGGATGTTCAGCTGGAGGTGCGCTAGACACAGGAAAGTACTTACCTTGCGCCTTACCATCCGCGTTGGCTAGTTTCCAAATCCTGGGTTGCAATAGGTGAGTATTATTCCACTTCTTGACTAGACGGAACTCAAACAAAGCTCACTCATGGAGGGTGGCGCCGTATGGCAAGAGCACCGGATCCCAAGACACATATATCCCCTCAAACGCCGCGCATATATCATCCCACCGCATATCGAGCGTACCTAGTGACCAAGGTAATCCGGTCCCGTATTATAATCCATCACGAACACTCACGTGTGTCGCTCGAATCGGAGCCGTCCCAGCGCTGAGCAGACGGGTTGGCTGTAGGCACTCTCGAATCTATCAAGGTAAACCACCTCTCATTCTTCGTCTCTTGAATGCCTGAGTTTGACCTTCTTTGAGCGCAAAATCATGGAGAGGATATACCAAGCCAAGGGACAGCCTTGTTTAACTCACCAACGACAGCATAAGCGTGCGAAGGTAACAGCTTCACCCCTTCCATCTTCAGAGTCGTCTTAGCGTCCGTGCCCACAGTTACCACGCAATAACCTATGGTAGAAATAGGTCAAAAGAAATTCAACACAAACAAATGGTCGCGAACTTTCCTTTCCGAAACCCGTTTGCGATTCTTTCCCATGTTTTCTCCCGTTCAAATGAGGGGCTGTAAAACCAGCATCAGTCCGGATACATAAACATGCCAGAACAAAAAATGAAGTAACATGTAATATCATCCCTTCAGCCCTACCTTTGTAGCTCAAGTTGCTCAGGTATCCAACCAGTCAATACTCTAGATCGGATGATATCAAAATGCAAGCAGAAATGAATCAATCATACGGACCGTATATCGATGGAAGAATTACTGTCAACCGATATACGCAGATCATGCGAGAAACTCAGTAATGAACGAGATGAGAGAGGTCGCACGTTACTTACGATCCAGGAAAGTCGTATCCTCCCATCAGTTTCATGTACTAGTGCATGAGGATCAGTTTCACAGTACGTCATATGAGCAGGATGTTGGCGTACGGCTTTCTCGATTAAAGCTGGCCATGCAACTTCCATGAGTCCTGAAGAGATTCCTACGGGTTGCTCGGTGTCATTAAAAGGAAGTAAATCGTCAATAGCTTGCAGTGTCGACCATAAATAGGAATAGTACGGGGGAGCAAAACATTGAGTGCCACGAAATAGAGACATGAGAATCCAACATCCAGTAACGATTCGATCGACACTTACATATCTGTAACGTGCCACAGCGAGTTCGAACGTATCGTCACCACCAGTCCATCGATTTGACAATACTGTACATACTCGTCGGCAATCACCATTCAGATATGCTTTGAGATCATATCTTCTGGGTTGATTTCCGGGTAACAAAGATGACGACAGCAACTTGAAATAAAATCGTGGAGAGAAATGTCAGTATATGCGGCTACAGGAGATTGAACACGGCTAGCGGACAAAAATGAACCCTCTGAAGACTCCGTACAGGCAACAAGCATGACCGGGGCATGGGTCGAGAATGTTGCACAGCTTCTAGCATGAGAAGAAAACATACCCTTGAGTTGAACCTCCGGTTGTGCTGAATGCAGACAGCTACGGAGGCGCAAAGCGAGCAGTCCTCGATGATGTTCTGTATTATATCAGCGGGTGTCAAGCTTGAGGTCGATGAAAGCTCTTGGGGGGCAAGAACATCGCGAGGAGGCCTTTTCCATCTGATGTCCGCGGAGTTGGTTGTTTTGGACGGAGGGATTGCTGGCTGGCCATTCGGGTCGCTGGCGTACCGACAATAAACGACTTGTGGTGCATCGGTCGAGAACGAGAGAGACGCACGAGTAGTATGCTCCTGGAGTAGATGGCAAGGGGACAGGTTCGTTCCAGAGAGGATAATGAATGTTATTGACCATCGAGGACTTTCGAAGCACATAGGCTTGGTGATCTGTGGCAAGCTGAGTGACGCCATGTTAGCAGCCCCATCAGATCCTCACCGGCCCCAAAGGGGTTGACAGGCGCTAAAACCACACTGAGCTGAGATCCAGGTGTCTTGCTGGCCTTTTTAATCTTTTCGGCCCGTTGGATCGCCTTTGCTGCACGTGCCTTGCATTGTGCCTGGAATGCGGGGGTAGCCACAGAGGAGCGTGAAAGATGGAGGAAAGCATCTATGGCCTCAAGGTAGAGGTGAAATGCGGACGAAAACTCTGCGGCAAACTCTAATTTAGTCGCACGATCGTAGATGGACTTTGGAAGGAGCTGATCAACGAAATTGGCGCGTTGAGGACGGCAGGGGCGACCAACCTCTGCTTCCTGAAATGTCTTGGGAGGGGACATGAATTTGATCCGTTTACTGTTGCCGGAGAGCCAAGAACAGAACGTGCGTATCGACTTACGTGAGACGAGCTGACGTTGGGAAGACGGAACGTTCTATGTACGCGACTTCGGAGACGGTGTCGGAGTTGTGGACAAACCCAGACATAGGGTTAGGATCACCACTGGTCACCACCCCTCTTCTTTTTTTTGCATGTTCATGATAACCACTGCGTCAGGGGAAAACGCGAGCGCTGTTCCGTCCCTTGCAATTAGTACCAGATATGATATGGCTGAAGTTTCCATGGTGCAATCCCATAGGTAATTGAGGCCCGGCGTATCTTTTACCCAGGCGTTGCCACCATTGTTAACTGCCCCAGTTTCCTACGCCATTCTGAGTTCTTGCCGCTTCTCGCCAATAAGTATCGCGATCGCCTGCTTCACGGTCCAGAGATGCCCGGGCAGTATAAACTAAGCAAACGAACCGTGTGATGGTCACCGTGTCACCCCCCTTTCGGGTTCACTTGCCGCCCGCTAGGACTTATCTAGCGATTCGTAAACACTCATCTTAACATAGTACACATGTAGCATAACGACAACAGACAGCAAAAGATCGTTATCAGATCCAAGTACTGTGTGGTTGTGGCTACATTGCTTAGGTTGATTCCCCTCTATCTTCTACTCCCCTGGGAGTGTCACACTAGCGCCTAATGAGAATGTAGCATTGTGTGCTTCCTTTCCCATAGAAAATATGCATACCGTAACACTTTAGGGATGCGGTATGCACCGCCAACGATTCAGGTCGCGTGTATGCCTTGCCACAATTAAAACACCTGAATCTGACACCCAGATGGATAGACTGGATGTGCCTTGGAATATTCATCCACCACAAAATAGCAGAACATCCCGTCCACGGGCACTGGACAAGTTGTCTCTGCGAGTGCCGATGACCATGCTTTCGCAAGTGCAATCTGATAGACTTGGCTGAACCATCAAGCGGCATGGTGCAATGCAGTCCACTAGCGAGTCCGCCGGTGGGTACTGGAACAGCATGGAGGCCTGTCGTAGCTACTGTGGGTGCGGACACATCATGATGCATGATGCCTGACAATGGAGTCAACAGGACACAGGACATCTTTAGCCCAGTTCTTACTGTCTCCGGCTGGTCCCCCGACGTGCGGAAGACCAGACTGCTCGGTGGGGATCACTGTGTAGGCCTGCACAAGGTTTGTCTGGCTCTGGGTGGTGGAGGCAGGCAGGAGGGGAATAATGTCTGCCTGAGGAATGAAGTTTGTGTTTATCAGTGTGTCGAGAGCAGGATCGTACATGTTGTCTGAGCATCCTGGACTCTGCACCCAGTGCTCTCTTATATATAAAATCATAATAGCATGCCAGGAGGCTTGTGGATTGATGGCGCTTCACACACACCTTCCATAGCTGTGTTCAGGGTTTCAGCACTGATGAGGTGGGAATTCCGATCAGGAATAAGATATGAAAGCTTGAACCCATCACGGGCAGTCTATTGTCGCTGTGCAACGGGGGAGCGGTTTAGTAAATTACAATTGCAGGCTGTAGAGTCAGCCAAGTCCGCAAGGGGAAGCCCGGTGCTATTAGTTGATAATCTTGGTTCTCGAAAAGTTTACCTTCCATAAGGTTTATGAAACTGAGATCTCGATACATTTGACGAGGGGGGAACCAGGCACGCTATAAGGTGTGAGTATACGTGAGTCCGGTGAGGAGACGTGAAGCCCTAACTTGCTAAAGCGAAGTATTGGAGGGACGGGGTGCTTACACCGTGACCAGAAGATACTCTAATGAGTACGAAGGGTCGACGAAACAGAAGCAGCAAATGGGCCAAGACTGCGAGTCCGAGGATCGACTCCGACGCGATCGCTGAGCGCTGAGCACCGGTCACTGCAACCCGTTTTGCCCCTTGGGGGGACTCGCTGGTTACTGCAACCGACGTTCAGGTGAAGAGACCCCGAATACACACGGACCTGTCATGCCTGTCACGCTCCCCTCCATGTCCGACTGATGAGATCGCGAAAGTCCTCCGGCTATGTGTCTGGTTACCTATTTGCAATGTGCCCAGTCGGAGGATACTTAGGCTTGCAGGGGAGATAAGGCGAATCCTCCATTTTCCTGGGCGGCTAGCTTCTAAGATGAGGGTGTCAACAAGGACAAACAACCGCATGGTTGGCTTGTCCTAAGTACATGAAATCACATCACCATCATGCTTTCGGATTCAGAATCTGAACAGAATGATCTACACACCCTCACAATCAATGAACACTTTGCAAAAGCTTTTGAACACAAGAAGGAAAGGGAGGAACTCGCGAAGCGTGCGTCATATCTATTGCCCAAGCTCAGTGGTTACGCGGACACCGCATTGATATACGTCCTTGTACGAGTATAGTGAAGGAGAAATATGGATCCGACTATTCAGAGTCCGGCTCGTCCGACACCAATTCTGAAGATTCTGAAGACACGGAAGAGGACTCGGATGGAGAAGAACTGACACCCGCAGTGGATGCCGCCATTCTTCGTACGCTGGCCCGGATTAGGAAGAAAGACCCGGCTATCTATGAAGGTGGGAGACGGGTGTTTGAAGGTGCGTTTGATTCCTGGGAGCGGCGCGGTCCTTGCATTGGACCCCTCGCGACCTGATTCTTGGAGCGAGGATTCATTCGTTGATGTAGAAGAACATGTGCGAACGCAGGACAAGGCACCCGTTACGAAGCCAAAGACGAAGGAAAAGGCCCGTGCGATTTAAACTGGCTGCGATCGTCCCTCGCACTAACATACTCCCAGTCGAAACCACTGACAATCCGGGAAGCTGCACTCGCTTCTGCGCTCGCCGACGCTAACGCGCACTCACGTTCCCCGAGTCCACAGCCCTTGACGCACACCGAGGAACAAGTGCTCCTTCGCTCAGAAACACGCGCCGCGTTTCAAGACGCGGTCGATTCCGAGGGTCAAGGTATTTACTTGTTCCGTTCCCGGATGCGAGGTGGAGCTGGTGTGACTATGCAAATTAGGGGACGACGATTTACTTATCCCGCGCTCGCGTACACGTGACGAGATCGAGTTGGAGGAAGAGGAATACAAGGCGTTCTTGGAGCGAGAGGTCGGCGAGGATCTTCGCAACCTTGTGAGTGTGGATGAAAACGAAGCGGTGGGTGCCTCCGCGGGTATCGAGGTCGTAGGAGACAGTGAGCAGAAGTCAGAGGGAAAGAAGAAGAAAAAGGGGAAGAAAGAACGAGAAAAGGAAAGGGAGGAAAAGACTGAGGCACAAGGCAAGAAAGCTACGACGAAACGCGACAAGAAGCCAAAGAAAGAAGCCGATCAAGAGTTCTTAATGAAGTACGTCTTTCCAAGCCACCCGAGTGTTACTCCTCGTGTCCTTCTCGGGATGGGCAGATGGTTTCACTCAACGCGACAGCGATTGACGATTCACCTAGTTATATCTTCAATCGGGGGTGGATAGACCGCTCGAACCGGCGTGTGCCCACATATAATGAAATTATCGAATCTTCGTCGAAACATCCCAAACGAAATTCGGCGACATCTCAAGCTGATTCGAATGTAGACCAAAACCCGGACGACGAGAAGGGGGCCCAGGACGAAACACTGTCAAACGAAGACGAATTCGACGACCTTGCAGACGCATTCGAGACATCGTACAACTTTAGATTTGAGGAACCGTAAGTATTCTCGTTCATACAGCTTTCTTCGAGGAGTTGATCGTTGTGTATGTCTCACTGATGATACAGAGGTGGTGCACTCATTACATCGTATCCTCGTAATCTCCTGTCTGCTCGGCGAGAGTCCACGACTCGAAAAGACGCCCGTACCCGAAAGAAAGAGCGTCAGATGGGAGAAAAACAAGCACTCCTCGAAGCGCGAAGAGAAGAGATCAGAAAGGAGCGTACTTTGGTGGAAGCTGCAGTTGCCGAGGACGAAGTACACAATGATACCTTGGTGCCCGGACAAGATACCTTCAACAAAAAGGGATCAAGAAAGCAACAGAGAAAGGAGGAGCTGGCTCGTTTGAAAGCGCTCACAGCCAAAGAACTGCGAAGAAAACTTGAAATGGTCAGTTCGGAAGGGGGACTAGGTGGTATCGGTGATGAAGGTAAAGGCTTTATCAATTTCGTATCATTCGTATTATCAGTTCTTCAGTTGCTTATCACGACCCCGACGTTTTACAGCCCTCACCCACCTTGATCTGGATGCCGATTGGGATCCCTCGAAGCACGACGCGCAGATGGCGAAATTGTATACTGGTGATGATATCGGTAAGGTTGACTATTATCGACGATATCCATCTGACTGATGCGCATATAGTCGACGATGGAGATGCAGAAAAACCAGTCTGGGACGACGACATTAACATTGATGATATTGGACCACCCTCGGACGCCAAAATAAAGACAGAGTTGAAAAAACAAAAGAAGAAGGAGAAAAAGAAAAACAGGAAAGCAGATGTTGAAGATGTTGGAGTGGATGTAGACGAAATGGACGCAGACCTGAACGCGGGTGACGGTTGGGACGATGATGATCCGGAATGGAAAGGTACCGAAGCGGAACGAAAACGCAAGGTGGACGCATACATGGACGAAGTGGTGAATAGACTTGGTTTCAGCGGTATAGTGAGTCTGTTTAATCTGCCGCCGGGACCGCATTCATATGCCAACTTTGCAGACCTCCCACATGCCTACCCGTTTTCACTATACGACTGTCGTTCCTGAAAGTTATGGCCTTAGTCCCGCGGAAATTTTGCTTGCGACAGACGCAGAGTTGAACTCTTATGTTGGGCTAAAGAAGTTGGCGCCCTACCGTGTAGACAAGGGTTGGTGTGCTCACTTGGTAGCATTCATGCTCGTTCACCTTTCATTACTCTAGGTGGCAAGGCGAAAAAGAACTGGGACCCAAAGCGAGTTCAACGATTGAAGGAATTCCGCGAAACTCTGCATTCTCGTGCGGGCTCTCGATACGAAGGTGCTTGGTCACTTGACGTAGGTACCAACGCGAAAAGCGGAACCACAGAAACGCAGAAGGAGAAGAAGAAACGGAAGGGTAAGAAAGAGCGCGCGAAGCTAAAAACGGCGCCAGACGAAAAGGACGATGACGAGGGGAATGACGCTAGTGCTCAACCAGAAATTGAAAACAAGTCACACAGGCGAAAACGCGAACCTGACCTCGAGGCGGATTCAGAGGGAGATGTGGATGAACCAAGGAAGAAACGGAGACGGCGACATAAAAAGGGGTCTAGTGGAGAGACGGATGCACGGGCCGGTCGAACAAACACGCACAAACATTGATTACCATATTTGGGATTACCTATTGTGTGATTGAATGGTCATTGTTCTCGGGTCGTGCTATGACCACTTCCCCTTCTTATAACTTGACTACCACCACCGCTCTTTTTCTGCCACCCTCTTTTCTGTAACGTCCTCGACGATGAGCTCGAAATTCCGCGAGCATCTTTCCATTAATCCTCCCCCAAACCACTCCAACATCCAGGTCGAGACCTCCAAGTTCTCTCCGACATCGACGATAGCGCCTTCATCGCGCTTCTCGTTTGGCCGATGCAACTCGAAGGGCTCGAAGGGCTCAAGGCCTGTTCATCCATCCAAAGATATCGAGGCGGGCACATCCCCGACATCTTCCAGCCTGCGGGACAGATTCACTAACCTCTTTTTTGACCTTCGGACGCTCAACGCCGGTGATCCGGATCACCCAGCACAGGACCCCCGTGTTACCCAATGGCCTCCACTTCACATCGAGAAACGTCGCTGTCCGTGTCAGCTGCACGACCCCAAACACGAAGCTCGCGTGAGGAAACAACAGCGCCGGTCGCGGTGCCTCCTTATCCTGCTCGTCATCATCCTTCTTCTCTTGATCGGAAATGCTGTATTTTTGAACATACGCGTCGTCTCGCTCTCTACGTCTACCACAACAAGCCAAACTATATCGACTACTAACGCACTCTCTGTGGATGCTCAGCAATGTCTCTCACAATACTCCCTTAACGCAGCTGCCTCACCCCGTGGCTATCCATGCTCGACATGTCTTTCAGTTCTCCAGGCCGTGCCTTCGTCTTACACGTCCAGTTCAGCGAATGCTCAAAATACCGAGGTAATCAATAATGCCGTTCAGTTCTGCAGTCTCCGTGCCATTTACGAGACCTCGAACGTGCAAGGGCAATCGACACTGGGAAATGGTAGTTGGGCCCAAAATGTCAATTTCTGCACTTGGACGGGTGTGCAGTGTGATACCTCGGGGCAGGTTGCATCATTGTAAGTCATGTTGGCGATGCAAAGGTCTACACTTAAGCAGTCTGTTCAGGCAACTTACCTACCCCGGAGTTCCAGCCACATTGCCTAATGAGATTGGTGGATTGACCACCCTTCAGAGCCTTGAAGTCATTGGAGGGAGCGGGATACCTGGTAAACACTTTGTTCCTTTCGACCTGTGGTATTCTTAATCATTTCCTGGTGCAGCTGGTTCCCTACCGGGTTCATTCACCAACCTGACATCTCTGACGACACTTCACCTTGAAGCTACTTCCATCACCGCGCTACCGAAATCGCTCTTCGCCTCGCCTGGTCTCACACTCCTCTCCACCCTCGCGCTGGTTCGCAATCCGCAAATGGGCACTTCGCTTCCAAGCAGTCTGACCAGTCTGACGGGATTGCAGAATCTGTAAGTAAGATAGGATGTAGGCACTAGATTCCCTTTGACACGTCGTGTAGGTTGGTGAACTCCCAAGCATTATCGCCGTCTCCGCTTGCGACACTCGCAGCGTCTTCGTCGCTTGCTGCCTCACTGCACACGCTTGACCTCACGTCCACCTCGATCGCGGGTTCTATCCCTAGCGCTCTGTCATCCTTTAAAGGCCTTACCCAGTTATTGCTCAGTTCCAACAACCTGACCGGTGCCGTCCCCACGTTCCCGAGCACGCTGCAGGTGCTAGAGCTCAATGGGAACGCGGGACTTGGTGGAAGTATTGCATGTCCTCCCGCACCACTCACCCAGTGCTCTGTGCAAGGGACGGCGATCAGTGTTGCTGGGTGTGGTGTATGTCAAAACGCTACGACGATGGCATGATGAACGGTGACGATCTTGACATTGACATGACATTTCTCATTTTACGCATGGTTTGCTTATAGACTCTACACGGACCTACGACTCGTATAGATATCCAATGAGATCGCACACGACACACCTGTTCATTGGTTCACGAACGTTACTCTGACTCTACCTTTTACTTAATAATTCCTCCTTGCGGAGTATCTTGCCTTTCTTACTTCCCTGTTATACAGGGCAGCGTAGTCTCTCTTTCATCAAGCTTGACGACACTTATGCTGTAGCTCTACTGCTACTACATCCTCATAGTATGTATAACATTTGCTGTTTTTTTACATGAAAAAGTGCCTGGACGAAAAACATGAAGATCAGGGCGACTTCATACTACCTTTCTGTCAAGCTTCTTCCAACCACTGGCGCCTCGATATCCGGGGAGCTTCCGGGTACTCTCAGTCATTTGTTCATCGCTCGGCCAAAGCAGCTCGAAGTACCCTAAGAGCTCAAAGCCCATGTCTATTCGGGGGACTAGTATGACATCGTCCAACCAGCAGGATAGACTTAGCAAGCTCTTTTCTGGCCTTTGGATGCTCGGTGGCGGAGATCCAGGTCCCCTTGAGCATCTATTACAGTACTTGGCAGCTACTTCGCATTGAGAAGCGTCGCGTTGAGGAGTGTCGTCGTCCGCGTACTAGGCTAAGTCATACCATGAGATCACGAAACCTGCGTGCGAAAATAATGGCGCTACTTCTTCCTCCTCCTCCTCCATGTCGTCTTTTTGAACATTTGCGTCGCTCTCGCCCTCTGCGACCGCAACGTCTCTCTCAATACATCATTGATTCGCCCATGCTCGACGTGTACTTCGATTATCCAGGCCGTGCCCTCATTCTACACGTCCGGTTCCGCGCATACTCAGATCGCCAATGAGACCGCAAACGCGCAAGGGTAAGGGAACGAAAATGTCGAGTTCTACACTTGGGCGAGTCTTAGCTGTGATATGTTGGCGATGCTACGGATTCCACTCGTGTATATAGCTATTACCTCGGTGTCTCAGCTCCGTTGCTCGGTGAGATTGGTGGACTGGCCGCTTTGCAGACCCTTGAAATCGTCGGAGGGAGTGCAACACCTGGCAACACTTTTGATTGCTTTTTTGCTTTAATCTTTTGCTAGGTTCGATCACCAACCTGATGTCTCTGATGATACTTCACATCGAAGCTACATCCATCACCGCCTCGCCAGGTCTCACCCGCCTCTCTACCCTTGCCCTGATCCGTAATTCGCAAATGGGCAAGTAGCCTTACGGGCCCCGCGGGACTGTATACAAGACAGGTCACGTAGGTTGATGAACTCCCGAATATTATTGCCGTCCCTACTCGCGACATTCGCAGTTTCTTCGTCGCTTGCTTCGTGATATCTTTTTTTGTTACATACGTACTGTACAGCCAGTGTAACATATGATTGCTCGGTTACAAGTATCCATGTGTTAAGCGTGCCTTGTCCAAGGCCCATATATGTCCACCTTGTCTTTACCCATACCATTCCTCCGACTCACATCATGATGTCCCGGTTTTCACGGTCCTTTGTCGCCACCACCGTCGCCCTTGTACGTATCTCGCTTCCATGTGCAAAGCCCCACGTGTACTGCATGCATTGGAGGACCGTCCTCGGCTCACACGCGTTTATGATCTCGACAGTTTCTCCTCGCCACGGTCGTTTTTCTGCACCCACCATCGCGTGGATACATTGATCCGTGGACGGGCGAGTTGTTCGGAGAGGGCGGAGTCGAAAAGGACCTGCGTCCGTATCCGCCGGCGTGGACGGATTCGAGCTCGGGCTCGGGCTCTGAAGAGGGTGAGCGACCTTTAGCAACCCCTGCGCCTGCATCTGTACACGATTCGACATTTGCGACGGGGAGTGAGGTGGTGAAAGGAGCTGTGATCATGTCCAAGCTGGGGAACGAGACTGCCAAGTACGTCGCTCTCACACACACGGATTGTTGCTTGCACGCGATGCTGACGTGTCTGGTGGGGGTGTCGCAGGGCAGAACTGGGGCGTGCGACGTGGAAGCTGCTGTAAGTCCCTCTCTGTTTTTCCTTTTGTCGTGTTCGCGTACTTCATGGATTTTTGGGCCCGGTAGTCACACTATGACGTTGCGATACCCTGAGGTGCGTGGTGCTGTCGTGGTGACGCACGACTGGCGTCCGCTCACCTCTCTGCTGTAGAAACCGACGCAAGACGAACGGGAAGCGCTCGAGGCGTACATGTACCTCACTTCCCGCCTCTATCCCTGTGGCGAATGCGCCACCGAATTCCAAGCTTTGCTGAAAGAGTTTCCACCGCAGGTGCGCGTGTCGTCGGGTTGCGGTTTACTTGACCGACTCATGCCTGACGGTTTCGCATCGATTGTTTCTCATCCACACTGCCCTTTCTGCGCGTGTATCTTAGACGGCGTCGCGTCTTTCTGCGAGTCTATGGTACGCCGATCTTGTCCTGCGACGTGACGTCGAGCTAACCTGATCGTGTGTATAAGGCTGTGCTCGGTACACAACGAGGTGAACGCTCGGCTCGGGAAGCCAACGTTTGACTGCTCAAAACTCGATGCCGAGTATGACTGTGGATGTGCGACGACGTCGGCGGCAGCGACGGACCCCCAACCAACGTCAGGCCCGAGCTCGAATTTTGCGGACCGGATAGAGCCGATGGATCTCGAGTGGGAAGCAGCGAAAGATGAGGTGACAGGGGTGAGGATGATCAAGGGCGGGCGGATGGTGATATGACCAGTGGGGGGATGATCTAGTTGTGGGCATGATACCTGGTGGGTAACGAGCATCTTGACCGAGGAATTTACATTAACTCTGCCCACAGCTTGGTTGGTGTGTTCGTTCGTGCGGATATTACAATTGCATGTTATCTCACTGGACGCACTGTGAGTATTTGTTCTTTATTTAATTTCGAGTGGTGTCTCGGCGAAGATGTTGGGATGACAAGCTTGTTCCTGAGACAAGCCTGGTGGGGTTAGGACGGGGAAGCACGCTGCGGGGTATATAATTCTGACCAATCTCATGTGCTTCCCATGGTACACGCTCCTTTTCCTTCCATGTGGTGCAATCTGAGGAGGTGACCAATGCCACCTCCCGCATACGAAAATACATGTGTCAAAGCGTATGTAGCTCTGTCTTTTTCCCTGTCTTTTCGTCTGTCTCATTCGCACGCGGGGGTGCACCTGCCCGAAGCTCTGGGTGACGGGCCATCTCTGCGCTATCACTGGTAGTCTCGGTCCGCTGGTGTTCGGCATACTCTCCAAGTTGGCCCTGGGTGCGCAAGAACGAGGCCCACTCTGTCGGGTCAATGGCGTATCCTTCGCGCTCTGTGTTTGGAAAGGATCTGTCTTTGACAGCATGAACGTATGTTGCCACGCCACGCTCGACCTCTTTGCGAACGTCGGCGAAATGGCGGACGAATCTGCGTTCAAAAAAAGATGGGATGGGAAACGCGGTGCGACGATGTATGCAATACGCACTTGGCTTTGTGGCCATGCCAGGTTCCAAGCAT
Source organism: Boletus reticulatus (assembly GCA_038093535.1). Taxonomy (NCBI): domain Eukaryota; kingdom Fungi; phylum Basidiomycota; class Agaricomycetes; order Boletales; family Boletaceae; genus Boletus; species Boletus reticulatus. Next base: position 40,199 of record JBBPSJ010000173.1, read on the forward strand.
GTCGTCCCACACGAGGACCTGACCGCTGGTCGCAGGACCTGCACCGATACCGATCGTTGGAATGGTAAGCATGCGAGTGATGTACTCGCCGAGCTGACTCGGCATGGCTTCGAGGACGATAGCAAATGCCCCTGCGTTTTCGAGTGCACGTGCGGCGCGTACGAGTGCGTTGGCGGATACGGCTGTGCGTCCCTGTACGCGGTAGCCCGAGAGGGCGGTGGAGCGCTGTGGGAGGAGGCCGATGTGTGCCATGACGGGTATGCCGATCTGCGTGAGGGCGGAGACATGGGGGATGATTTCCTCGCCGCCTTCGAGTTTGACAGCTTCGACGTGGCCCTGGTGTACGAGACGGACGGCTGCACGGACGGCATCTGTTGGGCCCGGTGCGTAGGTGCCAAAGGGCATGTCGGCGACGAGGAGGGGGGTGGATGTGCCGCGTGCGACTGCGCGGCAGTGGTGGAGCATTTCGTCGAGGGAGAGACGGGTCGTGGAGGGGTAGCCGAGGCAGACCTGGGCGAGAGAATCGCCGACGAGGGTGATGTCGACGGGGTGAGCGGAGCAGGCGCGTGCGGTGGGGAAGTCGTAGGCGGTGAGAACGGAGATGGGGATGTTGCTGGCACGGAGCTCGGCGATGCGGGCGATGGTCGTTTTCTTTGGCGACGTGGACTGCGCGACGCTCATGTGACGTCGGTGAGGGAGAGCATAACGAACAGCGCGGAAGGAGATCATCATTAATTGGTGTCTCGAAGAGTGTCGAGATCTATCAAATAACCCGGTTATCTAATAGCCGGATATTGTCACGTGGTTCAGTCTATTGTTGTGACACAGTATTCCCACGCACAGTCCACCTCTCTCTCACCATGCCCAACGACGACGACCACGTCAGCGAGACCGACTTTGACGACGACCTCGACAGCGTCGTCAACGATGAGAACGCCTTTGACCACCCGTCATACGCACCCGCCCACCGCGCCTCCTCCCTCCTCGCACCACACTCCCGCTCGTCCCACGACACGGCCCTCTGCGACATCACCGACCAGTTCTTCCACCCGCCGTCCCCCTCGCCGATACGCGTGTCGAAGCTAAAGCGCCCCGCTCCCAACACCATCGAGCCACCTCGGCGACCAAAGAAACCAAAGTCCCTCGCGTACCCCGCAGACCCTCCAAATTGGCTCTACTCCCGCTCCCCCTCGTCCCTCCCTCCCAGCTCGCCCTTTCCCGACAATTTTTACTCCACAGACCGCGCTGCCATCGCCCAACACGAGTATCATCTCGGCACGCCTTCCAAGGCCTCCGATTCAGACCCATTCGGTTTCGTCGCCGTCGAACGCGCCATCAAGACCAAACGCGTGCCAGCACCCGCAAAACCCACCTCGCGCATCAGTGCCATCAAATCACCCCCTCGCAGCACTGTCCTCACAGGCCGTACCCACGCCCCCGTCTTTTCGTCGTTTTCGCGGCTTGAAGAACCTATACCAACTAATAACGAGGATATCGAAGGGCTCTACGCTGACGAGCCCGTCGCAGGGCCCTCGCATGTACATGTGCCAGTGGCGCCCTTGTTGATGATGAGCAGTGACCACCCATTGGCAGATATCGCTGCGACGCGTTCGCAGCAGTCGTTTCCGGACCCCTTGCGCACACCGCGCAAGCGCAAGCGTCGTGTGTCCCCAGCGCCAGATGGGGACTCTAATCTGGACCAGGAGGGATCAGATGTCCCTTCGAGTCCATCGCCTGTCAAGGTGTCGGTCGGTGCAGGCACCCATCGTCACCCAGCAAGTCATGTCCCCGCCCCCAAACTCACTCGCGCACAGACGAGGGCTGCGGCCACGGCCAAACCATCTACCACACAGCCGTCTCGGACGAAACGTGTCAAGACGTCGTATCAACATATTCCCACGCCCTCATCCACGCCCTCGTCCGTACGTCCGAGCTCGAGACATTCGACCGCACCTCCGACACCAGTCCCGCCAAGGCGGAGTACGCGACGAGCGGTGGTGGGTGCAGTCAAGTTCAAGGATAGTACAACGAGCGACACAGAGGTCGAAGGTCGGATGAAGTTGAGGTCGAGGAGCGCCAAAGGTAATGCAGAGCCCAAACCCACTAGGCCAACCACTCGAGCCAAGCAGCCACCGTCCAAGCCCAAGGCGTCGGCAAAGACCCGAAAAACTGCAGCCACAACGACGGTGAAACCGGCACGAGGTCGACCCAAGGGGAAGAAGTCGAACGCAAAGGGTACCAAGGGAAAGGGAAAGGCACGTCCGCTGGAGAGCGTGCTAGACCTGTCCGACGATACGCGGGAGGTGCGTTCGACCGACGATGTGACCAGAAATTTACTGACAATATCCTCCATGCAGAGGTATGAAAAAGAGCGACGGGAGCGTTTGGAATATTTCAAACGCTTGGAGGGGTATCAGATACAGAAGGAGAACGTGTATGTTGTATGAGGTGTAGCATCTATGTGTATCTTCATCAATCTTTTGATCACGCGATTGATCAGCTGAGCTGACTCGGACTTGACACTAAAACGAAGACGCTGTTTACAACTTACCCATCGCAGGGTAACATTCCTGATGACCGCGCCGGCGCTGGCAGGTACAGCACATCAACATCAGTTCACGGATACTAACTTGATCTCCTAGCCTCCGTTGTTCAAATTGGCGGCTCTAGATCGCAATAACTTTAGTCATCAGGCCTTTCAGGCAACGCACCGCAGCACGAAGACCGCCTATTTGACCATCCACCCATAGGTTGGTCTCTCGGAAACCCGAGCCACGTTGTCTAGTTGAGTTGCACCTGCTTGCGATCATGGATACTATACGTCAAGGCGTCAGTGGCACTCGGACGCCCAAAGTAGCCGCCCTACGAGAACGCACGAATCGCGCGTTGTCTGATATCATGCGGGACAATGTGGGTACCAAGTACGCGTCCCAAGCAGCTTTGCTCGCCGGATTCCGTGCCGCAGTCTCTGCGCACGGTGGTACAGACATTGACGCCAACACGATGTTAGCCGATTTTAGATCCCACGTCCCACTCTCGACGTACGACGCCTACAAGCCGTTGGTAGACAGATTCGAGGTACGGCCATGCAAGGAGGAGGACGTCATAGACTTGTTTTCGCCCGGACTTCCAGACTTTTTCGCGGTATCGAGCGCAACGTCTGGAACGACCCCCAAGATGTTACCCAAATACAATCATCATGCGAGACTCGGTCGTCCAATTCGTGGCATCTTCGATCCAAATGGTACACCTCCGCTTGCTGGGTTGATTTGCACGAGCTACAGGGATGTCAAGGAGATCGAGAGTGCGTCCGGTCGAGTGGTGCAAAGGATCCCGGTTTGCGCCGCGACAGGGATTATGCTGCGTCGGCCTCTTGGATGGTACATCGATGACGAGACTCAAATGTCCCACCCTTGTACGTGTAGTCCCTCTTGCCCTCGATGCCGTGTACTCACGTCTTGTGCGTTCTACATAGTGCCAGGCTACGCTGTCCCATGGGCAGCGACCGTTATTGGACACCTTCCTTCCTTCTTCATCATTCACGCCCTGTTCTTTCTCACACATCGGGACCTGACAACTTTTGCCGTGCCATTCGCGACGGTGTTCGTCGACTTCATCCGTTGCATCGATGCTCAATGGGACGTCCTTGTATCCTGCATCAGAGATGGCACACTCCCGGATGTTCAAGACATCGATCATGTCCGAACTTACTTGCAGGCAAGTACTGACCTCGTGTGTGTCCGAATGCCGGTGCTGATCACTGAGAAACGACATAGGCACGGTTCACTGCCGATCCAGCGCGCGCGGCGGAGCTGCTTGACATTGGCCCTCCATTCTCCTGTAAGGCGTGGTTCACCCGCGTATGGCCGAGCGCACGCGCGCTGTTGACGGTGTGCAGTGGCTCGTTTGCGAGCGTAGTTCCAACGGTACGTGCGGTCACATCACTGGTATGATCGTGGCACACTGACGCGTCCCATCTAGGTGAGGTCCATTCTGGGACCCGACGTCGCTCTCCGTTCTGTTGGCTATCGAGCATCGGAGGGTACCGTCGGCGTAACGCGTGATGAGGACAAGCTCGACGAGTTCATTCTCGAGACGAACGACATCGTCGAGTTTTTGGATGTATCTCGAGATGAAACACATGATCAACTCTGCCAAGCGGTCTGTATTCTTTCTGTTTGTCTTGGTATGTCGATCGCTGGCTCATGGTGGACGCAGTGGGAAGTGGAGGTAGGTAAGCAATATGAACCGATCTTGACGACAAAAGACGGCTTGTGGCGATACCGACTGGGCGATATCATCTCCATCATGAGATTCGACGCCGAGAGCGGCGCCCCGGTGTTCACACACTCGGGAAGGCGATCGTCAGTCACTCGTTTACTCATCCCCACGCGATGTCTGACGGATGGACGGATTCGGGACAGATTCACGATTCACCTCGCGCACGCGCAGATCACGGGCGAGGAGCTCTCCACAGCTCTCCAAGCCCTCGATGCCGACCCCGAAGACGTGCTCCACATACAGGAATTCACGACCGTGATCGATGACCGTGCAGCGCCATCCACAGTTGGCTTTTTCGCCGAGGTTGTGGGACCTCTCGGTACGTCTGGGTGCACCATAGAATGTTCATACGTTTGACCCTGGTCCCGTGCCTTTACGACAGGCCCCAACGCACACCTGGCGCCACAACGCCTATTCGACGCGCTCGTGGCGACCAACGTCGAACTCGGACGTCTGCAGGCGCACGGGGAGATGCGTCTCCCGACGATCCGCATCGTCGAGGCGGGCACGTTTGCAGCGTATCGTCAGCTCAAGACGGAGCGTGTTCGCGTTCCCTCTGGGCAGATCAAGGTCCCCGTGGTGTTGCTTCAGCCGGAGATGCAAGCGTGGATCCTGGAGAGGGTAGTCAGGGAGCTTTGAGGGAGATGCGCTCTGTGCTGAGTGCTTGTCTCTCGGTGATAATCTATAGACAATGGTATGTTTGGATCATAGTATGCATGTCTGTTTGGGCTGCGGTTCGTCTTGACTCATGGTATTCTCGATCCTGGTTTTCATCGGGAGCCAGTTCTCTGGGTGAAGCTGGATCTGCCAAACGCGGGTGTTGGAACGAGCAAACCTCGATCAATACTGTCGGCGATAAACAGGGTGTCACTGTTCGGACCCGGTCCAGCGTAACCCCTTCCGATTTGTGCCAAGCAGCACTTTCTGGGCCAGGGCGGGAGACTCCTGTGACCAACAAGAGGTGTGTCCGAGTCTGTGACTCCTCTGACACAAATCATCTTCGGACTTTGGAAACCTTGCTCGGCTCTGGGCTTGACAGCATACAAGTTCGAGCGACGGGAGCTCTCGATCTCCCACTATTATTTACACCTCTCTGATCCCGTGGCCTGCCAGAAAAGTTACGCCCCTGTCGTACCACGAGTCGTTCACGTCAATGACTGGCATACTTCCCCGATGTCTGCGGAACGGTAACTCGCTCTGCTATCAGGCTCCCATGTGGTCCATGTAACTCGCCTCAACTCATTTGGGTCCAGATTAAGTACGTTCCGTGTTGTTACAAGGACACAAGTCACTGTTGTTCGGAACCCAAAACTGATGCACGTTCTTTAATCACCGCCCTTGGTATCACAAACAGAACGGTATACGTACTGTTAGGTATGGACATGGCAAGGAACTAGCTCGATGGTGATCATCATTCTGTTTTTAGGGATGACTATTCGGACGGAACAATTGAACGTTACCACTAGCATGTAGCTGTTTGTTCGGTTTACGAAAGTATATAAAATGGGGTGGCGATCAACGTCAGTTCCAACAGTCCTCTCAGATTAACACCACCCATTTATCACTCGCACTATCCATCTACAATGATGAACCCTGTATGTACCTGCTTTTCACCCACTTATCAGACGTTTGCAAATCTTCACAGAAGCCCATCTCTGAGATCGTCCAGGAGAAAGTCTCGGTGCTTGTCCACCAGCTGCCGATCTCCGAATTTAGTGTGAGTTCTGTACTACTTGTCGGATGTTCAAACTAATGACATCCATCTCAGTATTGGACCGAGTATAAGGCCACATGGTGTGAAGATGCCTCTACAATTCTCGAGGAGCAAGCCCTTGAGGATACACTCTAGAAGATCGCTCGTAGCCAAGTTCTAGTCATATCTGATCTTGCCTGTTGTATAGTTGTTGTATAGCCGTGTGTCGTTTGCGTGATAGTAGCTGAAGTGTTGAATGACGAGCGTTGTACTATTTAATGGACTCAAAACGCTGACACAATGAGTTCCCGAGGATGTTTAGGCGAAGCGGCTTGTCAGGATGGGAGTGAGCCACACGACTCCTCAAACGTTGAAATGGCTCTTCCGACAACGAAGTCGTCGAGGCTCTCGAAGCGGTAAGATAACACGATCCCGATTGTTCAGGAAACTTGCTGGGCTGGTGAGTGAGCTGCACCGCCTCTAACATAGAAATTCTATGGATGGGTCCACTGTAAACACTCAGTACGATCGAGTGAAATGAGGTTATGGTCGCTAAATACCTGGTTTGATCCTTCTCATGTCAAACGGTCACATCACTTTCCCTGATGCTCGACCGGAGAACGACGACGACGACGCTGCACCAAGATCATCCTGACTTGATCCCGACGTCAGCAAGTTGCGAAGGGGCCGAGGGCGACGACAGCGAGCGACCCTCGATCAATACTGTCGGCGATAAACTGTTCGGGCCCGGTCCAGCGTAACCCCGGGCGGTCTCGACAAACTTGTTGATTCTTAGTCTCAAGAATGTCAACCAAGTGACAACCAAATGTTCTAGTACGACCTTCCGATTTCAGTGCCACGGCCTCGTCGAGGGAGTTGGTGAACACTTGATTATGGAATTATATATACCTTGGCATCAATAATATGACTAGTTCCAAAGACAGGTATTCTCCTAATTGCAGGTATCTGTACCATAGAATTGCCAACTCCCGTTCTCAGAGCTGGGAGAGTTGATCATCAAAGAAGATGGCGGTATAGGGGACACCATCCGCGCGGATGACACCGCGGTACATGCCATCACAGTTGAGCGGCAGGGCAACTGATCCAGCAAGTGGTCAGTCCTGCGCAGAGCAGAGATACGGAATTGTCTACCATTCCCTTGTCTGTCCACAGCGATGATGCCACCCATGCCACCGTCCCTGAACAGGTCATCGACGACATGTTGAGCCGCTTCTTCGACAGGCTCGTCGAGATACTGCATACGATGTGCTATCGTCGAAGCAGCATTCTGGCGGATATAGTACTGGAAGTTTGAAAAAAAAGCGCACGCAAGTCAGGATATCGCTCTACGACATGGAATTATGTTCCTCGTACATCACCGTCGCCAGTGCCAGAGACTCCAACACCGCACTGAACAGGTTTCCCCGACCAGCGGTCCCAGGTCCGCTTTAAGAGACCTCCCTTGCGCTCCCATTCTTCGGCCCAGAACCCACTGCCCATGACGGGGGTATCACCCACACGTCCAACCAACTTGTTGGTCCTCCCACCTGTGGAGGTTACCGCGGCAATGCATCCTTGACTGTCCAACGCCACAGCACCAACGGTACCCGTCGGCATCAAATCAATCGGGTCGAACTTCAAGCTTTCCAGTGATCCCACTTCCGTCGCGGTCTCGGAGCCGGTCTCGGACTTGGTATCCGGGGTGCGTGGCGGCTCGATCGGTTCAACTGGTAAGCCAAGTCCGTTTCTATGTTCCCTCCACCTCATCTCGGTCCAAAAGTAAGACGGGTCAACACTTTGGATGCCAAGGTGTTCAGCACCAATCGTCTCTGCAGTCGCGCCAGAAAGCATGGGGTGTGGCGCGAGACTGGGTGCGAGATAAAGGGCACGGACGAGGTGGGAGGGGTTCTTGGTGCGTGTGAGGAGGGTGACAGAGGTGCCACGGCGGGTGGTCGGCATGGCAGGATGTGCAGCAGGGGGCTTGGAGAGCATGAGGGATGCCTCGAGTTCATTCTGTGATCGACAATGTGTATGTGAGCTATCTGGTGGTGCAGAAGGCAAGTGACCAAGCGGTAACCTTTCCTGCTACGTTAAAGACGGCACCTTTGCCTGCGTTGAAGAGTGGACAATCTGCACACAAGTGTGAGATACGAGATCCAATCGTTTGCTCGACATGAACATCAAGTTCTCACCTTCCAAGACTGCGACAGCAGCCACCGTAGCATCCATTGCTTCGCCTCCGAGCTTGAGTATTTCATGGCCAGCCTTGAGTGCACGAGTCAACACCGCTCTGTATTCGGCACGTTTTTCGGGAGTTGAGCGATCCCGACTCATCGTCCCTGCGCCGCCATGGATGACCAGGACATAATTTTCCGCAGCATCACGTTTCCCTGCGTGGAGAATGTTCCGCTTTGCTGCCAGAGGCATTTCGATACGCAGTTCCTTGGTCATTGCTGCGGATGCGGGGCGTGGTGACCGACGTTCTCATGTTACCACAGGATGTAATTCGGGACACAAAAGGTATTGGCAAGAATATGATTGGAGGATAGCGTTGTTCGCGGAATACGAGCATGGAGAAAGTTACATCTGTATCCAGTCTACATCAGACGTCACCGTGGTAGCCTCACGAAGAGGGAGGAATATAAATGACGACAGTTCGAGAGTAGTCTGAGTCGAGTTCTGCGGTCGACGAGGACTGCGTGCCACGAAGTAAACCGAAGAATGGGAGTTCCTTTCCAAGACGGCAATTCAGCTAATCTCTTCATACGGCGTACAATAGAAGTTTCGGTGAACGAAACCACTATTGTTACACTGACGAACCAGCAAAGAGCAACGTGACGAGGGGCAATGGTAAGTGGGTGTGTACCCCGACGTACGAAGGACAGGTAAAGTGTGTCCACTAGAGGGCGACCAGGTAAAGGAGGTCACGAGGGAAAGGTAAAGCGTATAAGCCGTAGGGGGCTATCCCTGGCAGATGGGTAGGGCTACTCTGCAGCGACGTACAAGTCGGGCTGCTCCTCGGTAAGATCGAGTCATGTATGTCTAGAAACCCCGTTACAGCTAAGCCAGGGTAATGCCCGGAACATAAACTGCAATCACGATGTGCGTCCAAGGACACAATCGCCGCGATAGAGAACACTGAATTGAGTACAGTGGAAAGGAAGCACCCACCCAGTCATCGCGACGCTTTTCAAAGTCAACCATTGCGCAACTGGCAACTGCTTTTCTGGTACGTCGCTCAGTCCTTGAAGACTGGTCCCAGCTAGAGACGATCGAGGATGACTGGGGAGCTCAGACCTTCCCGCTCAGAAGGAAAGACGCGTGTAAGACGCGCCCTGTGCGTGCTGAGCTTCGTAGCTTTCGAGCTGTCGTGGATTAAGAAGGAGACGCGGACGTCAGTCTTTTATTTCGGAGGGTGAGCGGAGTCACGGTATTTGCCGGGATAATGACACGTGACATGTAGACACTACCCCGATGAGGACACCTGGGAGTTGAATTTTCCGAACGTCCGAGTGTCCGAACCCATCTGAGGAGTCCGAGCACACTGCCACCCATTCATGCGGAGATTGAACCATCAACTAGTGAGCCGCACAGCACCTGCCCCATCATGGCAGTGATGCCCCCGACAGTGATCGTCCGTGATTGCCAGGATCCCGTCCCTCGAGTTTGCCTCGAGCCCCCTGGAGTTTGCCTCGAGTCCCCTGCTCGTTGACAGCTTCTTCACTGATTACCATCACTCATAATGATCAGTTTCATCCCTCAAGTGTGCCAACACACGTCCAGTGATTGTGCTCATCCATGGCACGCTCGACAGTGATGTTTTCACAGGTACATTTTCCCCCTATCACATTTGGCACTTCTCCCCCTGCCGATCGATAGCATTGACATCACCAGCTCCTCCCTCTATATCACCTTGCAGAGAAGGTGTATTTCCATTCTCCCTGGAACGTATTCCTTTCCCCTTTGCCAGCCGTTGCCCCAGATATATAAAAGGTGGACACAGTGCAGACCGCCCGTCTGAACCTTTCTTCTCACTCACTTTGACCTGCCTATTGGTCCGCTCTCTTCTATCCCTGCCCATTCAACTCGCGCATTCGATGTATGTACATTTCCTTTGTGTTCCTAGCTACGTGCACACTCCCTACTGCACTTGTACTTGCTCAATGGCTTCTACAGTCTTGTCACTCATGACTGTTTCTCAGCAATGCTATCGCCATCGTCTGCTCGATGCCTTTCATTCCCCCCCCCTACCCCCCAACTCGCTGCTGTCCATGTGGTGTAAATGTGTCTCTGCGGTTCATGATGGCCACGAACGCACGCAATGCAGGTCGACCCTATTATGCAGTATGTTTGCTTACTTTCAAACCACCTCGTTACTGATTGGTTGCATTGACAGTGCAGCTCTTGTCGCAATTGGTATCGCTGGGGTGACGGCCTTGGTAACTCGCCACGCAATTCCCTGACAACATCACCCACCATCGATCAGGGTAAGCTGTCCTCTACTATTTGATCTGGTGAACTGACCTTACTCTTTTATTGACAGGAGGCTGCCTGCCAGCACCAGCACCTTCCCTTCCGGTTGTTGGGAATGCAGAGAGCGGTGACCATTGCCGCTCTGCACAATGCACTGTAAAACGGGTTGGCCGCAAATGCCAACAACGTATGTGTCACAAGCACTGTCGTGCAGCAGGAGGTTGTCTAGCTGAAGGTCACTCCGCCACTGACTCTCGTGCATCTGCAACAACGCCCAACGCAATGCCAAACAGCAACCCCACCCTATATGTGCTCCCTTCATCTTCCTCTTCAATCAGTCAACCATCCTCTGCAGAGTCTGCAGAGTCCTTAATGTCGAACATTGATCCTGCCCTCCGTCTCTTATCTCCCCCTCCGTCTTCGATTCACCCGTCATTGTCATCCATCCATCAGGCCCTGGCTGCACCGCGGGACGACAAGGAACTGCCTTCACAGCCGCATTTCACTATGGCGGATGTGTCAATCAACCCCCGACACTCATCAGCCTTATCCGCTGATCTCTCCTCAAATGCACCTCCTTCTTTACCCTTGTTGTTGGCCCCTCCGCGCATCCACATGGCAGATGCATCCATCAATCCGCATCATGCTTCCCAGTTGCGTCCCATCTTTGTGGAGCATGTTGCAAATGTCCATGAGAGGGCTGAGAAGAAGCGCCAACGTGATTAAGAATTGGTCCAGGAGAAGAAAAGGATGTGTGAGCATGTGATCGCATTCAGTTTCTCCAAGGTATGGACTCTTGTCTCTGTTTCTGTTCTGTACGCTCACTATACCTGACTAGAACGATGATGACCCTGTTACTGTTGACTTTCAGCATGGATTTGTCTATCCTTACTTCAAGCTCAACCGTGCGGTGCTTGTTGACCTTGAGCTCATATGTGAGGGCGAAACAGTGACACCCCCCGCTGTTCATTTCTTTGATCCCGCTCTTGACACCTGGGTCAAGATGAAGATTGATAGCGTCATCGAACTAACAAAGCCCACGCAGAAGCTATTTTTCAAGGCCCTTCACGTCACTTCATACCCTCGGTTCGACTACCACTTTCATTCTGCTGCGACCTACAAGCCAAACATCCGCCACTCACTCTCTCAAGAACATACATGTCTCAAGCAGACTCAGACAATCGCAAAGTCATGGCAACAAGACACACTGGATGCTTTGCTGGAGCTTTCGTCTGATGAAGATTGCAATGATCCCCTCTTAGTGGTTTCCCCCAAGAAATGCCGCACGGAGCCCGATCAGCCTCCGCTCTCCTCTCAGTTGTTGCGCCATGATCCTGCTTTCTCCCGCAACCTTCAGTCAAGACACACCCTTCATGACAACGGTATGTGCGAGATTTCACAAAAGTTACCTACTAAACCATGCATGGCAGATGCCGACGTTATTTCTATTCCTGACGATGATAGCATTGTGATCATTGACCCTGCTCAAACCCCAGTGACCACTGCCCGTCTGATCCCTGGCATCAATCCGACTGATGCAAAGTTTCCTTCAAGCTTCTATGCCGTCGACGTTCACACTGGTTTCTCCTTCAGGGTGAAAAACAAGGTGACAGTGGAGAGGCAGTTTGAGCAGTTCTTTGGAGTCCGTTGGAAATCCTCGACGTACTATGACCATAAGTCAAGGTGGTACAATGCGCTGCGTGATGCAAGAGATAGGATGATCGCAGCGGGGTATTCAGATGCTGGACGATATAGTGTATTCTTGGATGCACATCCTGCAAAGGATGCTGAGCTCAAGGCAGCAAAGAGGAAGTTACGTGCATCCCAACCGAATTAGACTTGTAGACTTGTAGATTTGTAGATTTGTGTTCCCTTTCTTATCAATATTGCTGTGTAATGACCTACGCTTTACACTCCATTGGACGCCTTTCATTACTCCCCGCCCTGCATACTTGGCATTCTCTGGCACACTCTCTGGCACTCTCACGCGCTCCACTGGCCTCTCTTGGGCTCCCTCGGACTGTGCTGCACACCACTGTGCTGCACACCACTGTGCTGCACACCACTGTGCTGCACACCACTGGGCTCTCTTGGGCTCCCGCAGACTCCACCATGCTCTCCAGAACTCTCACGCACTCCACTGGGCTCTCTTGGACTCAACTGCACTCTTGTGCACTCCTATGCATGCTCCTGGACGTCCTCGGACTCCACTCTCACACACTCTCTTGCACTCCATTGGACGCTCTCAGACTCTGTTGTGCATTGACGTGCCGCCCTTGAATCTGGCACACATCGTATCCCACTGCAGTATATATACGCTGGCTCTGTCGTCTGCCATGCCCGCTTGTCCCCTTCACTCTCAACATGTCCATCTCTTTGCCTTCGCCACCGCCCTCACCGCCCTGCTCTACCGGCTTTCTACAAGGCAAGCCACAGTACACACGCCAATGTCTAGGCTGCAACCGGGAGCTCCTTTGGCATTGCTGGATGGTCCAAGATGACGACTTCAGACAATGGTATACAAGTGTCGGTCCTCATGTCTTAGCCTTCTCTACGTTGTGTCGCTGATACCACACATGTAGTGCGACGCCAGCAAGGATGGCTGTGACTGGTTCCAGTGGGCCCTTCCGCCTGAGGGTTCACACAATGTAGCCTCTTCACAGACTTCTAGCCAGTGCCACATGCATGGATGAAGCCCATCCATCGAGATTTCTTCCCCTGGGCCCAGCCCATCCCCATTTCAACGTGCAAGGAGCCACGAACAAGATCAAGACCACAAGCTCCAGTACCCACGCAGATGTTTTGGCTGCAACCGGCGGCTCCTTTACCGTCGATGGATGGTCCAAGACGATGACTTCAGACGCTGGTATGCATACGTCAGTCATCATGTCTTATCTCTTCTGCGTTGTGTTACTGATACAACACATGTAGTGCGGTGCGCACCAGGATGACTGTGTCTGGTTTAAGTGGGTCCCTCAGCCTGAGGGTTCACACAACATAGCCTCTCTGTGGACTTCTAGCCAGCACCACACGCATGGATGAAGCCCGTCCATCGAGATTTCCTCCCCCAGGCCCAGTCCATCCCCATTTCAACATCCACACAGCCATGAACAGAAGCAGATTACACCGTTGTCGTATGCGCGGGACCGTGCCTCGTCCACCCATGATTCGCTCAAACTACCCAAGAAGCGTACCGTACAAGCTACCCACCATCGTACATATTCTATTGATCATCCTCCCTCTTTACTGCCTCCACACCACCACTCTCTCTCCACTGAGCTCCCCCAACCACCTCGAGTGTGGCCATTCGACTTCTATGCAGACGAGATGGACGCCGGGTTCAGAAAATGCTGTTTGGAGTCTAACAAGCACTGCCCGGTGGAAAAGGTGTTTTAGCATCATTTTCATGTCAAGTTCACCAGGTCGACCTTTTACAATCACTGTCACCACTGGATGAGTGTTACCAAGTCAGTGCGCAACTGATATGTTAAGTATGGGCATACCAAGCGTGGGCGTTGGTCTACATTTATCCGCAAGGAAATTAAAGGTGACAGGCAGATGGGTCAATTGTAGTTTATTCCGTTTGTACTACTCAATGTGTCGGATGTCATACAACTAGGTTTGTTGCATTTGTCAAAGTGAACTTGCAGTGTGAAGCATAAGTGCGATGTATCTCATCGTTCCTAATACGAATGGACAACAAATTTGTGGTATTACAGTACACGACATGGGGAAATAGAACATTATACAGGCCAATTACCAGGGCGACAACCTTGGGCATCTAGCTTTGCCCTTGTCGTCTGGTTGCGTCGCAGGATCATTTGATCAAGAAAAAAATCGTACTTATCCACCAGCATCTCTCGGCATATAGCATGATACCCACCCATCCAAACGTTTGCTTGCTCAGCCGCTGAGGAATTGAAAAACCACCCCTGTCCATTGTCGCCAAGCAACTCGGGGAATGCAGCTGGATTGCAGTTTTCTTGACAGAACGTATGGGTTTCCTTGTGTTTGGATTTGAAGTGGAAGACATCAACGGAGAGGCCAATGTTAGCGAAGTAAGGATCTGACTTGACATGTTGGGCGAGCGAGCAGTTGTTGTCGAAGAAGATGTGGTCGGGCTTAAGGGCATCAATACGAAATGTGCACTTGATAAACTCCTGGAGGATACCAAATGATCAGAGCATATTGGGAGAAGACAGGGTGGACTTACTGCGACGCTGGCAATTCCTTCCGCCCCAAACATCGTGTCCTGCCCAAGTATCATCCCACAGGGGGCAACGGCGAGTTGCTCGTTATGTGTTCTGGACTGGGTGAACTTCGCACGTACTTTCCTTGAATTGGTTGGGGTCGGATCTTGTGGGGCCTCTTGGAGGCCATCAGCAGAAACACAACCGTTCAGGTGGATGGTAAATTGCTCGTCATCGTTGTCAAAGCCAGTCAGCAGAGAAAGAAACCTCGAATTTGATGGTGAAGGCTGAGTTGGGTGGATAGCACGGGCACGCTGCAGCCAGTCGTGAAGCTGGAAGCGGGATTGTCCTTTCTCCTGGTGAAGTCGTTCTATCTCCTGGTGTTCTGGATTGTTGCATGTGAGACGACCATCAATGACCCGGTTCTCACAATCGACAATGGAGCAAATGTCATTGAAAGAAGCATGGGTCGGGCAGAAGCGATCTTTATTGTTGTGCAACGGCACTTGACAGTTGTGTCAGCTACAACAAGGATGACCGATACATATACATACCATCTGTCACAACGACAGAGCATTTCCGATCAACTGTTCCTGCATCAGCCAGTACCAATCATGTGAGATAGGGCGCGCACCCACCTTTTCCATCACTATCGGTATACCACCGTGTACACTTGTCGCAGAAGTGGGTCACCTCGGGCTGACCTTCAATGCGCATACATTGGTTCCAGGCTTGTACAAGATCACGGAGGCGATCTTTGTGGTCACCAGTATGCTTGATGACAAGGTATTCTTCACGCTCAACAGAGTCTTTGAGTAGACAATACAATAAAAAAGCTGACCAGACGTGGTCTGGTGAGACAGTGAACCCAAACGCCCAACCCAGTGGGGGCTCATTGGATTGGGAGATGGTGGTGTTGTAAAAGAAGGCACAAGTAGTCGCTGACATGCTATCGTAGGTGTCAATGCATGTGAATAGATACATGAGACTGACGTACGAATGGTCCATCAGCGACAACCACATCTCAACCACCAGTCGTTCCACAAACTGATGCTCGCCAACTTGAATGATGTCAGGAATCCCACCATAGTAGGTACGTTCACCCTTGAAAACCTTGAAGTTATAGTGGTAATTGATCCCACACGCTACGTCCCTATCAGTCATCTGGTATGCGCATGCGATAGATCACATACCTTCGCAGGAGAGGTGAACCGAGTATATGGGAAGAGAACCATTGGAGAGGGTGTATAGCACACACTGTCGCTGCTCCGTGTGCATCATTCGCATTCCTTTGAGTGTTCGGGGACAGGAAGGTGCTGGACAGTGTTGAGTAGGCGGATAGAGTGTTTGCGCGGCTGTGAAAAAATACATTAGTACTACTTACAACAAACGTGCGTATACATACTAAAGCTGTAGGGTATCCCGTGCTCATGAAAGATGGAAGGTGAAGCGCGAAGGAGAGCACGAGTCCGGTCACAGCACCATGCAATATCCTTGAAGGCTGACCAACACTGGACGATGGTATCAATGGAGAGGCCACACGCAGCTGAGAGGAAGGACTGGACAGAACGTGGAAGGACTTCAGGTGTTGCAGCCAGGGAGTGGTCGGACGGTTGGGTTAGAGCTATATCATTCCTGATCACGGAGGTAGTTAGTGATGTGCAGGGCCAGGCTTCAAGCCCCCAGCCGAGCCGGGCCTGGCCCAATTAGGCCGGACCGAGCCGAGCCTTTGTGCAAGGGCTTGTGCGGCTTAGGGCTCAGGCCTCGTTGCTTGAAGGGCCATAGGCTGTGGCTAGGCTGGGTCCTGCGCTGTCTCTTCGGCATATCCCACGTGAACTGTACAGTGAGAAGTTTTTAGCTACACCCCCAAATGCTTCCGGCGGGAAATTAACCCATGAGCACTAACGCCGCAGACGAAGAACCGAGTTCCCGGCCCAAACGTGCGGCATACCCGTCGGCAAGGCTCAGAGATACCAAGAACGCAGCCACGCCCGAGTTGCGTTCCCACCAGCATGTCAAATTACCACCGGCACCACCCACATCGCCCTTACCCTCCGACCATGAATCCCCTCCCCCAAGCTTACCATCAGCTGCCCACAAGCGCAAGAGAGCACCCACGGCAGATGACGAAGTCGAGTTATCAGACTCAGGTCCCAGCGGCCAGCCATCTCGTCCTCGATTGACGAAAGGTGAGTTGTCGCTTCACGCGCTGGCTTACTTACAATGTTTTCTCAATAACTCCACAGGCAAATGATTGGAGATACCGGATGGTCGGGTGACCTCAGAAGGTACATCCCGCACTCTTGATGGTAAGTTCTCTCTCTCTTCTTCGTGTTTACACAGTCCACATTCGAAGATAACCATCCCGCTGATTGCACAGCTCCTGCCGCCTCGACCCAGGATGGCACATCGAAAGATGTGACTGTTATCAATATTGATGAACCATCAAAGGCTCGACACGAGCAGCGAAGCCGCGACGTGGATCAATTTTTCAATGAGCCATTTGCTCGAGAGAGCGACGGCAAGAAGTGTCGCAAGTGTAAGCTATGCCGGTAAGTAATCTAATATATGTTTTCATGTAACTGACATAGTTTCTTGTATCACAGAACACGAACTATTCTTGTCAGGGAGGTCTCTACTCTACGGCACCACTTGGAAGCTAATCACCGGGTGAGTTCTCGCATCCATAAGGTATAGTATTCCGAGACAATCCTGATGATATTTTGTCAGCCCGAGTACATGAAATGGGCGAAGGCAAATAGCTTTGCATCCATGCTTCCCAAGGACAGAAAGACCCAGAAGGACGAGTCACAAGCAGGCCGTCAGACGGAACTCAATCCGCATCTTCAACCGGTCGCACCCAAGGAGAGGATTCTATCGTACACCAACGATCACTTCCGCGATGCAGCGATTCAGTGGCTCATTGCCACAGACCAGGTAACTATTAAGTATCTACATGTAATATCAGTGTAGCTGACATCATAATAGCCCATATCTGCCCTCGAACATCCCGCATTTAAGAATATGGTCAATATGGCAGCGCATGCAACGAATGGTGTGCGTGTACCAACCTGAAGGGTGACACGGGAGGCAATCATCAATATGTTCAAAGAGCAGATGAAGGACTTACGTTCGCGACTGCTGGTAAGTGTTGTAGCTTACTTTTGTGAGTGATTTCTTACTTACCACGAGATAGAGGGATACCGTCCAAGGAAGAATCAACTTCACTTGCGATGCATGGCAAGCTAACAATACAGATGCTTATTTCACGGTTACTGGCTCGTGGATTGAGGAAAACATCCCGGGAGTATGGGAGTTGAAGACGGCCCTTCTCGGGTTTGTCCAAATGAATAATGCACACAACGGAGTACGGTTGGGTCAGGCGCTTTATCAGGTCGTGAAGCGGTTACGGGTTGCACATAAGGTAGGTTACATTGTAGTACATGGTCTCATGGCTAAGAATTTTTACAGATTGGTCATGTTACATGCGATAACGCTACAAACATGGATACCATGATGACGGAATTTGGATCACAAATTGAGCAAGGTACAGGCCAGAAGTACAACGGACGGAAGTGACGTGTCCGGTAGGTCTCATTCTTACTAGTCTGTGACTGTAATCCAAGTCTTCTGATGCATTAGATGCCTTGCCCACATCGTCAATTTAGCTATGCAAGCATTATTGCGTGCTCACAGCCACTCGAAGCCATATGATCCCAAGCATCCCGAAGACAATCTGGTTGCCGCTCGTGGATTGCAACGTGATGAAGTCGGTCTCGTTTGATCAATCTCAATCAAGGTAAGATGGTATTGCTTTGTGTACTACAGCATATACTAATGTTCACACTCCAGGAACGATCATCTGCAAAACGAAAAGAGTTATTCCGACTGATTCAACTTCAAGACAAGCCAGACCACCCTCCGAGCAAGTCTCCATTGCAAATGGTACTCGACATGCCTATTCGATGGTCCTCGACTTATGTGATGCTTGATCGAGCTGAAAAGCTCAAAGAGGTTCGTAGTTGTCCCATGTGGCAGCTCCAACAGTCGCAAGTATGTATTACTAACAGTATAACAGGACGTCGACACATTCATTCACGAAATTGCCATCGCTGAGAAGGATCGGGAGAAGAGGCAACAACTCCTGGACCTTCAATTGATGGAGGATGAGTGGTCCCGCGTTGGTATCTTACTCGTGCTACTAGGAAAGGCTGAGTATGCACAACAATCGTTCTCATTGGATTGCGGGCCAGCGATTCATCTCGCACTCCCTACGCTTGAGTCACTTCACAAAGCATGGGATACCCGGAGCACGAAACCAGATTATATAGACTTTTGGCCTGGACTTGAAGCTGGTGTGCGAAAAATTGCTGACTACTATCAGAAGACAGCAGCTTCTGATGTGTATATTCTCGCGGTGCATAAGTCCTTTATTGTGTTTCAGTGGTATTCTAACTAGATTTTCAGTGCTTGATCCCGTGCAAAAGGCTAGCCACATCCGCAAGTTTTGGGGGTCTGATATGTATTCCGAGGCGATGCAGCATGCCGAGGAATTGGTACGCATGTAATCAAATACTATTAATTTGCTACTGATGTGGTATAGTACAAGGAGCGCTATCTAGAGTTGAATG
>JBBPSJ010000174.1:0-59254 GCA_038093535.1 Boletus reticulatus
GAAGGCTGGAGACAAGCCTGACTCGTTCAACATGG
The DNA here is from genome assembly GCA_038093535.1 of Boletus reticulatus. Taxonomy (NCBI): domain Eukaryota; kingdom Fungi; phylum Basidiomycota; class Agaricomycetes; order Boletales; family Boletaceae; genus Boletus; species Boletus reticulatus. The sequence continues at coordinate 36 of JBBPSJ010000174.1, forward strand.
CAGTGATGCGTTCGTCGAGCAGCCTATTGGCTCTCTCTGCGACACCATTCTGCTGAGGGCGAGCCCTGACAGTATGCTGGCGCATAATGCCACACTGGGTAGTAAAGTCTGCAAAAGCGTTGCTCATGTACTCACCCCCCTTGTCATCTCGAAGAGTCTTGATCTTGCGCTCAGACTGGTTTTCAGCGAAGGCTTTGAATGTCTTGAACGCATCAAAGACGTCCGATTTGCGCTTAATGGGGAGAACAAAGCGATATCTGGAGTAATCATCGATGAAGGTGACCCAGTAGCGACAGCCAGAGAAGGAGGGATGGGCCACCTGATGAACATCGCTGTGGACGAGCTCCAGGGGACGAGAGGACTGCGATGTGGACGAAGGGAATGGGTTGGCATGCATCTTGCCAGCGATGCAAGGTTCACAGACAGGATCTGGCGGAGTTTTCGCATCTAACTTCAGTCCAGTGACTAGATTGTGTTCCAACAGCGATCTGACACCTGTTAGATTGTGATGGGCAAGTCTGCGATGCCAAAGAGACCAATCAAGTGGTAAGGTCGTCGCAGGGAGAGCTTGCTGCTCAATAGACTCAGTAGTGCCATCCAGGAATGCAGCATTGTTGCCAGTGATGGTGGCGACGAAAAGAGGCGGTCCAGAACGCTGGGAGAAGACCATATGGGTATCATTGATACTGACAACGAGGCCAGAGTGACGAGTGAGATACAAGACAGAGAGGAGATTATTTCGAAGGTCAGGAACATGGAGGACTCGAGAGAACTCGACCGCTCTAGCAACCCTTCCCTCTATTACTGGATGGAACACTACAGACCCAACACCAGCCGAGTAGACTGTTGTGTTGTTCGCCAAGGTGATAGGCACGCGATAAGGGGTATAGTTGCGCAGCCAATGGCGATGAGGTGTCATATGAGAAGTGGCGCCGGAGTCTGCATTCCAAGCAGCGTCAGCAGAGTGCTGGGAAGGAGTAGAGGGGTCACTGGAACGAAGACTTGCATTTCCTGCATGTTCTGTGGTATTTTGGGCGTTCTGGGCGACATTGGCAACAGCAGCAACAGGTGTGGGCACAGTTGGAGCAGATGGGACAGCAGTGGACGCAGCAGAGGCTTTCTGAGACTGATTGGCCTTGGATCCTTTGCCCTTAGAGGTCTTGTACGCAGTTTTGGCACGAGCTAGAGCGAAGCACTTGCACTGACAATGACCAGGCTTCTCACAAAAGGAGCAAGGGGAATTGGGGTCGCAGCTGCAAGAAGAACTGTTGGCAGAGAGCACTGAGGACGTTGGCATAGGACTAGAGCCATCAGGGCGAGGGCGACGATTCAGTTCTTCAGTCTGGAACGCAGTTTTGACCTTATCCTTGTCCAGATCAGTGATGAGGGCCAGAGAGGATGTGAAATGGTAGTATTCTGGTCCAAGAGCGCGAATCATGGCCATGCAAGCGAGTTCATCATCAAGATTGGTCAAGGTGAAGGCAGAAGTGCGCAGCTCTTTGATCCTGGAGATGGAATCCTCAACTCGAGCGGTCAGGGCAGTCAGAGACTCCTCAGGACGCTTCCTGATGCTAAAGAACTCATCATAGGCGACAAAACGAGTTCCTGGCTTCTTCTGGATGTAGAAGGTCTCTAAGGCGGTCCAGGCGGCGGCAGGCTCGTCCTGATGCTTCCTAATGTGTGCTCTTTGCTCTGGGGCGATGTTGAGCATGAGTTCACCAGCAGCCTTGTCCTGCTTGACATCCCAGGCATCCTGTTCAGCTCCAGCTGCAGTAGGTCGCACTTCCTTGTTGTCGACTAGTCTCCAGAGGCCTTTCGAGCGCAGCAGCGCCTTCATCTCTTCACTCCAGGTGGTATAGTTAGTACCATCAAGAGCTTTGATGCGATGGGAGGCTTGCTCAGAGGACATGATGGGTGGAGATGGGAGAGTTCAACGAAGAGGAGGGTATAGCGAGCTTCAAACGATGACAAGTGGGGCGCAAATAGGATGGACGGGTAGAGCAGATCACAGGGAACAAGATTCAGTAGGGGTATGCTGAAGATTGAGCAAGAGGATCGAAGATATAGGTCGATGTTTGGAAAGAGGGGCTCCAGAAAGATTGGGTCGTTGAGAGGCAATGGGATGACAATTCCAACGGCGGATGGGTGCGCGAGGACGCTTGAGAGGACGTAGATGATGGTGGAATCAAGAATGAGGGGTATTGGCCCAAGGGCAGATGAGTTATGATAGGCTCAAAATGGGCTGAAGCGCACTATGAGGCCAAGATGCTTTCCAATGGTATAACTCGTGATCCCAAAGACAGATCAACACGAAAATAGGTCCACAGAGGGATATGAGGATGGGGAATCGAATGGTATTGTTTTTGAGGCGTGGATCTGAGCTGATCTTGTGCGATGATGGCTAGAGCGCAGGGCTCATAACCTGATAAAAGCGAAGATGCTTAATGAAGCGGACTAGCCACTTGCTGGATCAACTCAGGACGACTCTGGAGTCCACAGTGAGTAACCAAGATGATATTGAGAGAAATAACAAGGTGATACTAACCTGGAGTCCACAGTGAGTAACCAAAGGATACAATGTGGCACTCCAGGGAGTAAGTACGCTTCAAGGTAAACAACAATAAACAGATCAGCCACAATTGACTGGGATATGCAAAGGTAAAGTCTTGTATGGGTAGAAACACCACAACAAGCTAAAGAGAAGCTGAAAAGCGGTAGGTAAGTAAAGTGACCATGGAGAACAACATGGGCATGGTTAGAACACGAAATGAGGCATGAATCAGGTGCGAAATCACCAACACTAACAAAAATTACCCCCATTGTAAGGCCATGGTCAATCACAACCATAACCAAATCACAACCTTTAGACAGTGGTAAATCTGTGATGAGATCAATTGAGAGGTACTGAAAGGGATGTACAGAAGTGACCAGAAGAGGAGTGAGATGTGGGATGGTGGGATGAGTGTTGACTTTGTTAGTCTGGCCTTGAATGAAGCAGTGCACAAATGTGGTGAGGCCAGGCCACCAGTAGTCACATTGCATCATGTTAATGGTTTGGTAATAACCACCATAACCACCTGCAGGTGAATCATGGATGGCATTAACCTGCACAAAGTCAATATTGTGCTGAGTCCTGACCTGAACTCTAGGATTCCAGACCAACCAACAGCTGGAAAATTCCCATATTCCATACACAGGTATTCTATTATATGAACTACCTTCCTACCAAGTTTTAACTTCCCAGCTTTATTCCTTTCAGAGATATGAATAAATCTCTGATGATATTGAGTCTATTAGTTTTACTACACTAGTTATGTAGATTAGTATTAGCCTTGTGTTATAGGCAAGCCACTGAGTATTTGCACAGTGATGAAGTCACATGATTCCAGCATAGCATGAGATTTTGTGTGGCTCTATTTACATAATTGTCATGCTGTGCAAAATCACTGGCCCCTGTGCACAGCCACCATCCCTTGCCTTAGTAATCCACTTTTTAGCTGACCAATCATATTGCTTGTGCTTGGTAAGCTAGAGTGCACAGCCACATGTATATAATTATGTATATAGGAGTGGATTTGGTCACCAAGAAGCAGTCCCTTTAAGGCCCTTTTGAGGACATATGTAGTTCCTTTTAGATACTCGTATCATCTCTTTTAGAGATTATATAGTAGCAATCTAGCTAAATAGTATTGATTAGTCTAAGATAAGACTTAGCTAGTCATCTTTGGTAGCCTGTACTAAGCAGAAAACAGCACTAACTTGATTACCTGATCTTGTTCCTGAGTGGGCAAACACTGCCAACTGTAACCTAAGTAAATCTAGTCTAGGAATACTTGCAAACACTAGCATTAGAAATCACCTACTATACCTTGTGACTCAGATACACTCCAGTTGCCTAATAGTAAGGTTTATCCAATAACCAATATTGTGTGTGAACTGTGAGCCATGTCTAGTATTTTCACATACTCTATCCAGTACCATAGCCACTGCAGATTCCCAGAAATCACCACTAACATCTTATTAGGCAATTTATTACTGTTTTGTCTATCTCTCTCTTAGTTGTAGAGATCATCACACACTTTGTTGGCATATATTACATCACCACATAGGCTCCCTTTTCGGCTTATAGCCCCTATACAGCAGTAACACTTGGAGTACAGTGAAGCTTACAAGTTATTGCATTTCTCTATATCTAGTACATCTAGTTGCTTTTCTCTGGTGTTTACTAGTACCTTAGCAGTAGGATAGACCAGTGGTATTTTCACATAATAGCTAGGAAGAAAGCCAATCCTTTTTCCTTAGACAATAGTCAGGAAAGGAAGAACAACTGGGGAGCCAATTGAATAAGTATTCTCACTCACTTAGTAGAATAGTTTCTTTATTATTTTCTTCTGTTTGATCTGGTAGTTAGCATTGTCCTATCACCAGCTCATAGTCAGATTGGGCCTGGAGAATTAACTGTGTATAGATAATCTAGCATCTAGCAGTCCAAATTCTGAACAAACAACAATGTGGAGCAGGTTGTTCCAGTGAGCTTTAGGCACATATGAACATAAGCCCAATCCTTGAAGTAGAGAAGTCCATTGTCATAGTGCTAGCCATGGATGGATAAGCGTGGGATGCCAGAAGCACCCCCATCAAGTAGGCGTAGTTGGTCAATAACAAAGAAGTTGGAGGAGGTTGACCACTTGATAGTGGTCTGGAGGTGTCAAGATCAATTTGTTTTGGAAAGAGCTTTCCTGGAAGTAGGGTAACTTTGGTATTGTTGACCAACATATCCAGGGTATTCTTCTGTGAGAGTGTATCCACTGGTCCCATATTGATTCTGGGTATATGTTGGAACAGGAGGTCATAGTCCTATAGCATTAATAACCATCTTGCTTGCTGTGAAGATAGTTTCCTGGGGTCCTTGAAATAGTACAGATTCTTGTGGTCTATGAGCACAGTTATGGGCCAGTTAGTTTCAGTGAGGTAATGTCACCATTCTTCTAGTACTCATATAATCACTAGAAGTTTTCTGTTGTAGATGTTGTTTTGCTGGTCTAGTTGGGGCAGTGATGGACCATCCTGCTTGAATGGTGGCAAGTGTGGCGATGGCCATAGTGCCCTGGTACACACAGACACGGTTGTTTACTCGAACGAAGAGGGAGCGTATCCCCTTGACGTCCATTGCGTCGCCCAGGACATGGATGATACCATATGTCGTTGGAGTTGGGAACAAAGTTCCCTGGACGGTGTAGAGACTGGGGATGCTGTTCTGATCAACAGGAGGATATACCTCTGAAGGGTGAACATCCTGGTATGGTAAGATGACATGGGTGCTAGGATCTGGTGCCTCCTTTTCTTTGCCTTTGTAAGATATGGGAGCAGAGGGTGTTTCCACCTGCATGTGATGGGACAATGGGAGAGGAGTAGGGATGATGGGTTCGCTGTACTTTTGTAGCATTTCTGTCTGCACCCTCCCCTCAAGAAGACGTGACTCCAGGGGAGGACATGAAGGGCCAGCTGATTGCCGACAGCCTTCAGTCTATGCCTCCAGGAATGCAGAGACAGAGGGAAACACTTGTCCCCGCGGATGATGAGCGTCCTCACTGCGAACTGCATCTAATTGGTACTGGAGATCGTCCCATTGTCGATGGAGATGGTCGTTTTTGTGGACAAGGAAGTTATATGGTTCTCATCGAACCATGGTAGCTGCCTGGTCGGCGAGGTGTTTGACCATGTCAAGGAAAGTGGTGCATGCACCAGCGGATGCAAGACTGAGGTGCGATCCATACTGGTCGCAGGTGTGACAGTTTCTTTGTGTTGTACAAAAGATAAAAGCGGGTGGGCAATCCACCATGGAGATGAGGATGGATGATGACTAGGTGAATAGTTTCTATGGCACTTTGGGTGCTGAGGAGACAGGGAGTCATCCCGTCGTCTTCCTACTGATCTTTCAATCAGCAGATGTGTCGTGTCGTGGAGAAAGGTCTTGCGATAGTGACCTGCCATGGGGCAATGAGCGATGAGGAGAAGGTGGAGGAGATGGTGTGCATGAACACAATGACAACAATGGGGATCTTGAGCAGGAGCTCATGTTGCTATTGCAACAGGTTGTTGTGATCATGGTATGAGAAGGAGGAAGGAAAGAAAGAGAGAGAGAGGGGTGAACCTCACATAAATAAAGTGTTGTGGGAATTTCAAATAAGGTAAAAGATGTGAAAATGGAAAGGATCAGCGTAACTAAGGCAAGCTATGATTAGTAATTCTACAATGACTGTATTTTTTCTTATTTGTCCTTATTATTCTTTATTATTCTTATTGTTCCATATCAATCAGTCCGAAACTTAGTATTTCTTAGGTCTTCGTGCTGTAACATGAATATTCGTAGTCATGTCCCTTGTCTTGTGGGGCAGTTGGGATATATCCCGTGCCCCTTGGAGTTCAAGATATCTGTCCAGGGCCTCAAGCTCCTCACAATTGGAGCTAGGCTCCCATGTAGAATCTCCCAGGTTCCACTTGACAAGGAATTCAATGTTCTTCCCATTCCATTGATAAGCAAGTATCTCATCAATGAACTATTCTTCATCATTGGTTTTACCGACATGAAATGTCAGATGTATGCGTCTTTTACGCATTGCTTCCGGTAGTTCTAATGTATAGGTGTCTTTCGCACCATTTCCCTTTAGGACCTTCATAGGTCCAATGTACTTGGGTACGAGCTTCTTTGCCCGTCCTTTAGGCATCATTGGATTTCCCATAGAGAGGTACACTAGCTCCCCATCCTTGAAGGTTTTCCCTTCCCTTCATCATTTATTGGCGTGGTGGATTTGTATCACTCGACTTTCGATGATGGCATCGTGCACCATTTCTAAATTCGCGGTAGCTTGTCGGACAAATGTCCACACACCTGGGACTGCTGATGTGTTTGCATCATTCAGTTTCAGCATCAGTTCGGGTATATACCCATAATTTAGCTCAAATGGGGTGAACCCCATAGAGCTGCTAATGCTTGTATTAATCGTGAACTCAGTCGTGGGTATCCTCAACACCCAATCCATCTGGTCAGGCTGTACCGATGAACATAGTATCTGCACTACATTCCTGATGGCTCACCCCTGAAGCACCATTGGTTTGTGGGTGGAATGCTGTTGACATCAATAGTTTCATTCCCATCATTCAGTGGAATTCACGCCAGAATGTCGAAGTGAACTTTGCATCTCGATCAGAGATGATCATCTTAGGCAATCCATGGAGGCGAACAATCTCCTTAATGAATCCCCCAGTGAGTTCAGACACACGAATCATTGTGTTTACGGGTATCAGATGTACCATTGATGTGAGGCGACACAGGATCACCCAAAGGTCATTGTGTCCTTCACTAGGTGGGAAAGGCCCCACAAAGTCCATGGAGATCGACCCCCATGGCCTTCTCGGAATTGGTAGGCTGTGAAGCAGCCCTTGGGGTAATTGATTTTTGCCTTTGGTGGTTTGGCAGGTTGGGCAGGCACGACAGAATTTGTCGACTTCCCGTCCAAGTTTGGGCCACCAATACCACCTGTGGATGTAATCCGCAGTTCTTAGGGCACCAAAATGCCCAAGGGTTTTATGGGCCTGGTTGACAACCATGGCGACCACTGTATCACCCTTGTATTTCGCATGGGGAAGACATAGTACTTCTTTCCCTCCTCTGTTCTTTGTATAGAGAAGTTCCTTCTTCAGCATAAATTGAGGAAAGTGGCTAGGATTAGCCAAAACCTTGGCATAAATGGGCTCATTGTCATAGCCCTCTCAAGTGGCTGCTTGAATAGCTGGCTTATTAGCGTGATTGACTGGAGGGATATCTGATGTCCCCACGGATTTGAGAACCGTCGGGTCCTCCCTCACAATTGTGCAGGGAGCTCCCTCGGCTGTCTTTTCCACTGCGGATGCCATCTCTTGTGCTTCCAGTATTTGTACTTCACGTTTTTTAGCTAGGCGCTGGCCCTTTCGAGGATTGCCCTCAATATTTATGGCTTTCATTTCAAGCCATCTATCCTAGGGAAGGTCATCCCCTTCAGGGTCCAGACGTATGTCTGCGTTTGCCCAGTCTATGTCTTTGTTGAGGGCTTCATCACCTTCCTCTTTCTCATAATAGTGGGAAAGGCAGTCCGCCATGCGGTTCTCTGTCCCCTTAGTGTAGACAATTGTCGTATTGAATCGCGACATGTAGTCGATCCAGCATACCTGTCTACTAGACAGCTTCCACTGTGTCTGGAGGTAACCTAGTGCCTCATGATTGGTGACTATTGTGAACAGGAACCTGAGGAGCTTATCCTCCCATTTGAGCAATGCCTCAATGATTGCGAGTGTTTCACGCTCAAAAGTGCGATAGTTCTGCTGAGCGTCACTCAGCTTTTTGGACATAAAGCCTGCTGGTTGACAAGTCTTCCAATCAGGCCATTGTCTGTACAGTGCACCTACCCCATAGAGGGAAGCATCACATACGAGCCAGATGGGTTCTTTCATTCTCGGATCTATCGGTCTGAGGACCGGATATTTGCATACCAGGTCCTTGATCATTCAGAAACATCAGTCGTGGACTTCTCTCCACTTGAAGGGGTGCCCATTTCTTTGGATCCCTGTTAGAGATGTTGTATATGCTGAGACTTCTGGCATAAATTGTGCCAGGTACTCAACGAGTCTCATGAAGTGTTGTACTTTGTTTAAAGACCTTGGTGTCCTCCAATTGCGGGTCCTGGACATTTTGTCCTCATCGGCGTGAACACCCTTCATGTCTATGATGTGGCCAAGGCAGTCGAGTTTTTTGGCATAGAGATCACATTTTTCCTTCTCTAGAAAGAAGTCTGCTTTCTCCAGTAGATCGAATATGATCTGGAGGTGTTGTTCGTGATCCTCCAATGTGTCGCTATAGACGAATATGTCGTCCAGGTAGACGTATACAAAATGTCCAATGTGATTTCTGAAGATCACAGTCATTAGACATTGGAACGTCACAGGGGCATTACAGTCCCCTTGCTGCATGACCTGACTGATAAATGTCCCATAGATAGTTGCAAATGCTGTCTTGGGAACGTCCTCCAGTTCTATTTGAACCTGCTCATATGCGTTCAATAAATCAATCTTTGAGCGGTATTTTGCTCTGGCTACATCCATGCAGGTCTGGTCTTGATCTGGGAATGAGGTCACATCCTTGATCATGTTGTCATTTCGTTTTCGACAGTTGATGACTGTTCTCAGCTTCCCATTTTTCTTTGGGATGCAAAGCATCGGTGCAGCTTGTGGGACGCTCTTCATGACCCACCATCCAGCATCAATGTACTGTCAAATTTTATCCAACAACTGTTGCTTCAGTGTGTCAGTGCAGCGAGGGAGGTGGTATGCATAGCTTTTGCCCTCCTCAATTAGCGGGATCCTATGGTTGACTTCCCACAATGGAGGGAGTTTGGGTATCATCCCTCCTAATCTTCTTTTATACTGTTGGAACCATTGGTTCCGTAGATGGGGTATATTCGTGTCCCTTAGTTTATTATTATTATGTTCTTCTATTCGTACCGTGGCAAGGTGTTGCGATGGCAATATAGTCGCCTGGGGTATGTTCACTACCTCCCTCCCCCTTTTAGAGCCCTCACGGGTTCATTTTGACCCTGCAGGGCTTGATCGTCAGTCATGGAGAGGTGGAGAAACCCTAGACCGTTTGGCCAGTTTGTTCTCCATTAATAGGGCGATTGATGTATCGCCAATGCAGATGTATTGTTGAGCAAAGTCAACTACCACTCCATGTTCCCGTAGGAAGGGAATTCCTAGTATACAATCATAGCGATCAATATTCGCAATGTCAAGATAAATCTTGGAGGTTTTCCTTCCAAGTAGAACATGTGACACTGTTCCATGAGTGACTTTTGATTGACTGCCGATGCAGCCCAATTGCAGCATAAGCTGCTGACCCAGAGGGAATACCCTCATCTGTGTGACCTTTGCAAAGGCAGGGCTCACAAAGTTACCAGTGCTGCTGGTGTCTATCATAATATAGGCGTTACAACCGCCGATTTTTCCTTCAATTGTTGTGCATTTGTGCATTTTGGAAGCGATCTTCGGTTGTATGTCCCTATTGGGGAAACCCACACCCAGCTTCATGTTCATCGTGTACCGGAATGTTCGCTGGTTGTTACCCTCTGTGGTCTCTATTGCTGCCATGTGCAGCATAGGCAGCCTGGGGGTGCTGGTTCTGTTTATCTTAAGGGTCCCATGTGGTGTATTCACATGAACATCATCTGCAAATGTATAAACATCTCAGGGGTATACCTCCATAAGTCAAGCATCAATTTGTTCCAGCTCTGTGATCATACTTTCAATCTGTCCTGTACTCCCATTTCAGTGAATGAGATGGGCTCAATGTCCGGTCATCTCAGATGCGCAAGTGATAACACTGGACATCTTGGCAACATGGTTCACCATTATGTGCATTCCAGATTGTACCTGATGAAGATCAAGGTCTTGTGACTCCATCTGTGCTTTATCACAGTCCTCCCAGCCTTGGAGGTATCCTTGCTCCACGAACTGTTCAGGGTACAGCTGTACCAGATTAAGGGAGATGTTTCCCCTTATGGAACTCTCTGCAACATGATCAATATGATTATTGCAGTTGTCATATTGTTCCTTGTGGGTCGGTCCATATAATTTGGACCACACCCATTTTCGTTTGTCAAGAGGAATCACCTCCTCCATTGATGAATGCTCCTCCATTGCCCCATCGATATCCATTACTTCCACCAGGGCTGATGGGCTTTTACCACGGAGTGTTTCCACCCATCTGTCTTGCCTTACCCACATAGTTTCCTGTAGAGTTTTTAGCTCTACATCATTGGAGTGTACTTCGACTCCTGAGAGTTCCTCTCTCATATAACAAAGTTTATTTACAAGTCCAGTGAGGCCATTTTGGATGGCTCCTGCTTCTCTCCCCAATTTCTGGGCTTCATGTTGAATACTCATTACTTTTACTATGAGGCCAACTTGCCTCTTGTCCATATATCAGACATAGTACCCCAATCACTGGGTCATGGCGAGCAGTCGTTTCTCTGTATTCCCAGAAAGGACTTTGGCCTGTAGTTTGCCAATCTCTTGGCCTCGAAGGAATTCCTTCTTAGCAAATTCCCTAGGAAAGTCTATTGCTTGTTGAAGGGAATGATCCCCAGATCTTATTCCCTCTTCAACGTGATGTACTCTGGCCTCACAGGTGGCGCATTGGTCCACGTGTGTCACGCTGTATTGGCAGGACCATTCCCATTCACTTAATTTGGGGAGTTGATCAGCCTCCTCTGCATGCATCATTGCACATTGGACAGTAAAGTCCTCATTAGACGAGACATCGTCCTCATACATTGCACCCAAATAAGCAACCGGTTCATTGTCATTGTCGTTGAATTCATCTGTTGATGAGCCAACTACTGAGGCTATTTCCTCACTTTCCATTACTTCTGGTTCTTCGGACGAGGACATCAGTGTTCTACCTGTCTCTTCCTGAGGTTCTTGAATTTCTTGCATCTTGTCCAGTTCCTCTTGGACATCAACTGCAAATAGGTGACACTTTGCCTGTGGGTTATCCCCACTGTTGCCAGTGAGGCATTGATGTGCCATATGACCTTCCTTTTCACACTTGTAGCAATGAATTCCTTTGAGGAATTTCTGTGTTGTTTCCCTATATTATTGGAGCATAATTGCTCCCTTTCCTTGTGATCATGATCTACTTTGTGCTTAAATCTTTGCCCCAAGCCTTGGGGCTTAGCTTTGCTTCAGTAAAGAATATTACCCTTCTTGAAGAACCTGGGTTTAGTACCCACATCTCTCAAAGATTGTTCATGACTTCTTTTACGATTCTAAGAGCCTGGTTTCCCAGGTTGATTTGAGGAGGATCTTCCTCCAGAGTGCTGTACAGCACGTTGATGGAGTTCAATGGCCTTTTGGGCAGTCTCCATCTTCCAAACCTCTTCGAGGATTTCTTGGATTGATGAGTGTTCAGCGGTAATGCCGCAAGCTCGATACATCATGTCAATTAGGGAACTGTTACGGTCTACGAAGGGGGGTACTCAATTCTCTTCAGACTTTTTCTGTTCACTTGTCCTCAGACTCGTTCTCTTGCCATATGCGGCTGTATTCATAGTGGAGTCGTCCTCCACATGTACTACCAGATACATCTCACCTCTCTTTCTGTCTCACATGGTGCCCCGCCTATCTCCTACTTAGACTTCCATTCCGTCTCTGCCACAGCCCCTTATTCAGACTTCATGGCTGTGGCATAGCCTTGTTTGTATTTCATTCATTCCGTGCTGCACACTCACAGCTTCGCACTGCACATACTGCGCATGCTCAGCCTTTAGACTGCGAATGCTGCGCATTCTATATATACCCATCATCTAGATTAGGGGCCTACCGTATAAATACTCATCATTTCACTCCTGTAATTCCCCAGCTAGTTCTACGCAATATCAGCATAATTTCTAGATGCTCAGCCTTTAGACTGCAAATGCTGCGCATTCTATATATACCCATCATCTAGATTAGGGGCCTACCGTATAAATACTCATCATTTCACTCCTGTAATTCCCCAGCTAGTTCTACACAATATCAGCATAATTTCTAGCTTCGAGTCCCAGAGAGCCTCTTAGGTACCTGTGGATAGAAGAGATCTGCTTAGGCTTCGCATCATCTCGAAGCTCGGCACAGTCCTTGAATTGAACTCCTCGTCTATACCTCGTACATTCTTCACCTTGTATCGCAGCACGCTACGTTAACACTACGCTGTGTGTTACAAAAGAACTAGCTGTTCCATCTGTCCCTACTTTCAGTAGAGGACATTCCCCCACTCCGACATTTCCCGCATCGGCAGATTCAGAGCACCCTCCGACTCTCCTTCCCCTCCACCCACCGTGTCTTCTCCTCTCCCACTTCCTCGAATCCACCTTCTCCCTGACGGACACCCTTTTCACATTGTCCTACCTGACCAATTCTCTGGCCCAGAGAATATCACTCACTACAGACAAGTCCAACAGGAACTAGCGGATCTCAACAGAAGTCAAGGACAAAACGCGGACACCCTACCCTCTGTCTCTGAATTAGCTGTCGCACTCCAACCTCCCCCGCCCGACTCCCCTATCCCTCTAGACGAGGAACCTCCTCTTGTCTTTCACGACCCTGACCCGGAACCGACCGCGCAGGAAGATATTGACATTGACTCGGCTCCAGAAGACGAAATGGTATCAGAAATAAAGGCCGGCCTTTCCGAGGACTTTTCTGGGGAGGCAGAGGACGCCAATAGATGGCTCCTCTCAATGAACGCATACTTCACCATCAATCACGCTCTATTTACAGACACAACTAAGTCCCTTACTTTCCTCAACAAGATAAGCAAGGGCCGTGGAAAGACATTCGCTGAAGGATGGCTGATGAAACTCGCAAACCCGTCTATCGACAGTGCAGAAAAGACCTTCGACAGGATTAAGGAAGCTTTCGAGACCGCTTTCTTCCCCTACGACATAGCCGCCAAGGCTAGGATTGACCTTTCCAAACTTCGACAAAATGCTGGAAAGGATACCGAAGGAACTTGGAGTGATGGGTTCACCACCTATGCTTCGCAGTTCCAACTTCTCACTGAGAAGTCCAGTATCACTGACAAGCATGCTCTTGTGGAATGGTTTATCCATGGCCTCAGTCCCAAGCTCGCAACGATGATTCTCTTGTGCGACAAAATCCTGGAGGACTACAAGGATTGCATCAGCAAACCTACATTTTTTCTGAGTTATCAAAATAAATAACCTGTCTGAGTTGGCTGACATGACTGACAGCATGCTATCAGTGCTATCATTCATAAGTAATTCATCACTATCAGCATTCTCAGAGCTATCAGTATATAAGCTTGTCAGTTAACCAGTGATATCAGTCCAATCAGTCCAGTCAGTCAGTCAATTGATCGTCTTGTCAGTCTTGTCAGTCATGTCATCCCATCAGTCAGTCAGTCAACCAGTCAGTCAGTCAACCAGTCAGTCAGTCATGTCAATCTATCAGTCAGTCAGATTGTCAGTCAATCAGCCAATTCAGTCTATCAGGCCATCAGCTGACCAGTGAGTCATTTCTGTCAGTCACATCAGTTGGTCAGTTGGTCAGTCAGTCAGGTGTGTCAGGTTTGTCAATTTGTCAGCTAGATAGTTAGTTAGTCAACCAGTCCATTCAATAAATTATGTAGTTTATCACCTTGTCAGTAAATCAGTTCAGTCAGTCAGGTTAATCTATCATTGATTAGGCCGTTCAGACCTGTCAGTCTTATCATTGATTTCAATGACCCAGAAAAAATGTAGGTTCGCTGATGTGGATACAGAAAGCAGGCCAGTTCTCCCAACAACTGAGGAGGATTGAAGATTTGCGAAAGGGAGTGTCGCATATTCCGGCTCCCTCTTCTCGATCACACAAAGACCCATACACAATGGACGTAGATGCCATATGTCTATCGCCAACTCAGCGCGCTGAGCACCTGTGGAAGAACCAATGTTTCACTTGTCAAAAGGTTGGCTGTAGGTCTTCCAACCACCACGGATCCAGAACTGACCGGACAACACGTCCCTGCCCAACCACATCTTCCAGACACTCCACATGTCCAACTTACAAAGTCCCGCAACGACGGGCACGCACCACCACCATCATGGAGGAAGATGATGACCTGTCTGCGTACCTCAAGACCATGGGTAGCATTGACAAAGGCCCCGCAATTAAGATCCTCAAAACTGCTTTCAGGGAGGGCAGCTCGTCCGATGATGAGGAGGCTGGCTACCAAGCCATGGCTGAGGTAAGAACAGCCACTTACCAACAATGCCAAAAGGAAGCGATCCGGGCAGCACCACGAGCCAGGGCTGTATGATCTGGACCATGGAACAATAGGTTCTCCACTATCGCGCTGGTGCAGCTCTGGGATGCCACCTCAGAGGAAGCCCAGGATCATTATCCTGGCACGTATGCAAATGATGAAGTCCAATCATTGCTGGATCCGGACGCAGCTACTCCCATGAGTCAAGGGATGGGGCTTGGACCGCACCCTTCTTTGCAAGAGACTGCCACGAGAAACACAGTCAAACATGGAATAAGAGTGGCATGATACTTGGAACCGACCAAGGTCGTTAAAGCGGTGAGCCAAGGAGCAAGGGCACATGAGATATCCGGAACCGACCGGAACATGCCACTCAAAACACCTGAAGACGACCAGGATTTTTAAGGGGCAGGAATGGGTCAACGTCATACCCTGCCAATTCAATTTCTTATAGATGTTCTCCAGTGTTTGTGTCAGGTGGTACTTCGCAATTCATATCTATTCCAGTCACCATCTATCCACCTGACCGCACTGCGTTCAAAAGCATTGACACAAAAGCCCTCATCGACTCTGGGGCAACTGGTTGCTTTATCAACTATGCAACCATAGTGGCATGCAACATTCCCACTATCCGACTAAAGACTCCCCTGCAGGAGAGCAATGTTGATGGAACTCCCAACAAAAATGGCCTAATATGAAAACAGGCATCAGTGCTAATGCAGATCGGAGAAACAACCGAACTCCGAGACTTCCTTGTAATTGACTGTGGCAAGGATGATATAATTCTAGGTTTGCCCTGGCTCTGGGACTGAAATGCGGAGATTGACTGGGAATCTGGGACCATCCGTATCTGAGATACGGAACCGACCGTACAGGAGCGCACACGTATACGGGAAGACAGAGCGGCTGTGGCCCACACTATCACTGTCTTCAACAGAAAATGCCAGATGAGAAAACTCCGGTGGAGACGAGCTCTGTGGTGGGGCAATAACTTCGATCCAGAACGTGCATATACGACTCATCTGAAGGTACCTGACGTGGCACTGACCACGCAGCAGAAGGAAGTACCAGCGCTCATAGATTGTGAGGAGGATGACAAAGACAAGCCAACTGGACCCTCCATCAGAAAGACTACTATCTCAACTTCTCTAGCCCAATCAGCAGAGAAAACCAAAAAGGAACTCCCGTGGGACTTCCAAGACTTTGAGGACATCTTCCAAAAAAAGGACGACGGTCCTCTCCCGCCCTACCGGTCGTTTGATCACGGCATAGATCTAGACAACTCATTCCTACCCAAGGTTGCCAAGGCCTACCCACTTAACCTAAGGAGCGAGAGGCTTGTAAAGATTTCATTGACGAACATCTGAAGGCCGGACATATTTGCCCATCAAACTCCCCCATGGCTTCCCCGTTCTTCTTCATCTCAAAGAAGGATGGTAATCTTCGCCCATGCCAAGATTACCACTATCTCAACGAGCACACCATCAAGAATGCATACCCTCTCCCGCTCATCGGAGACTTGATGGACCAACTCAAGAGATCTTGTTACTTCACAAAGATGGACATTCACTGGGGCTATAACAACGTCCGTATCAAGACTAAAGATGCCTGGAAGGCAGTGTTCATTACCCCCTTTGGCCTCTTCAAGCCTCTCGTCATGTTTTTTGGCCTTTGCAATAGTCCTGCGACTTGTCAGTCGTTCATGGACTTCATTTACAAGGATATGGTAGCGGAAGGATGGTTGATCATCTACATGGATGATATGTTGATCCATTCCAGGGATCTTACCGAACATCACAACAGAACGAGGCGAGTTCTGGAACGGTTACGAGAAAACTGTCTCGGCCTCAAATTGGAAAAATGTACGTTTGACGCATCCTCAGTTGAATTCCTAGGGATGGTCATCCAAGAGGGTATCATTGCGATGGACCCTACCAAGCTCTCAGCAATCTCTACGTGGGAACCACCCACGTTGGTCCGTGCAGTCCGTTCGTTCATCGGATTTTGCAACTTTTACCGCAAGTTCATCCCGAACTTCTCGGGAATTGCCTGGCCGATCTTGGACCTCACAAAGAAAGGACAGCTGTGGTCCTGGATGCATGAGCAACAACGGGTTTTCGACCTCCTCCGTCAGGCCTTCACTTCTAAACCCATACTCGCAATGCTGGACAACACTAAACCATTTTTCGTTATGACAGACGCTTCCCTTACTGCCACAGGGGGCGTACTGATGCAGAAGGACGCCAATGGCGATTTACACCCTTGCTGCTACATCTCGCAAACGTTCTCTTCGGCGGAACGAAACTACAACATCTATGACCAAGAATTACTCGCCATCATACGCACACTCGAGGAGTGGCGCCACTACCTCACCAGAACCGACCGGCCTGTTACCGTGCTCACAGACCACAAAAATCTGTGTTACTTCAAGGACCCCAGGAAGTTATCTCGGCGGCAAGCGAGATGGCTATTAACGTTACAGGACTATGACCTCCTGTTCCAACACGTACCCGGCACCAACATGGGCCCGGCAGACGCTCTGTCATGGAAGGACACCCTGGATACTTCGGTCGACAACACCGAAGTTACCCTACTTCCGGGAGAGCTCTTTTCGAAGAGAATCAACCTCGACCTCCGGACCGCCATGCAGCAGTCAACCTCTGATGATTCCTTTGTCATCGACCAGCTACGTAAGTTGCACGATGGTGCTTCGGGTATTCCCCGCTCTTTGGTGCACGACTGGTGATTCGACGAAGGATTGGGCCTACGTGCCTGATGCTCACCAGAACGACCTCCTCCATTCCATCCATGATTCGCCTATGGGTGGTCATGGCGGTTACTACCGAACCGTCAATGCGGTACAACGTGACTATTGGTGGCCAGGTCTGACAGCATTTGTCTGATGATTCGTCCAAGGATGTGCCGTCTGCCAGGCTAACAAAGTCAACACCCATCCTACCGTCTCACCTCTTACCCCTCTTCCGGTCGCTTCCACTTGCCCCTTCTCCATGCTTTCGGTCGATCTCATCACGGACTTGCCGCTGTCCAATGGTTATGATTCAGTCATGGTCGTGGTCGACCATGGGCTGACAAAGGGGGTAATTTTCACCCCAACTCATAAGAGTGCGGACGCCTCCAGGGTTGCGCAGCTCTTCTTTCAGAAGATTTTCCCTCGCTTCAGGCTACACAACAAGATCATCTCGGACCATGGGCTGCAATTCGCCTTGGCCTTCGCCCTGGAACTGGCTAGACTCTTAGATTATGATCCGCTCCTTTCCGCTGCATATCACCCACAAACAGATACCAAAACGGAACGGGTAAATCAGGAGCTAGAGACTTACTTACGGATCTTTTGCCAATGGCCGAGTATTGCCACAACTCCACCATCCACTCCATAACAGGAAAGACCCCATTTTCATTAATGATGGGCTATGAGCCAAGGGCTTATCCCAAGATAGGAAAAACGACATTCCTCCCCACCTTAGAAAAACACCTTGGTGACCTTGATGAGGCCCGATTAGAAGCACACGCCACCCACGAAAAAGCCCAGCACTACATGAAAGAACGCATTACATCAAAATTCACACCCTGGAAAGTCGGAGATAAGGTGTGGCTCGAGGGCCACAACCTAAGACTCCATTACCCCTCTTGCAAACTCACACCACGCTATGAAGGCCCATTTGAAATTTCACAGGTAATATCACCTGTCTCGTACAAACACCGCCTGCCAAGAACATGGAAGATCCATAACGCCTTCCACACCTCCCTTCTCACCCCATATAGGGAAACTGCGGAACACGGACCTAATTTTATTCCGCTTCCACCAGACGTAATTGATGGAGAAGAGGAATTTGAAATAGATCAAATTCTCACCCATTGGGGCTCTGCTCGCCGCCGCCACTACCTCGTTTTGTGGAAAGGATACCCGTCCTCCGAAATACCTGGGAACCTAAATCCAATCTTGGACATGCTGTGACGCTGCTCAGGGAATATAAGGCCAGAGATCCTCTCGCCTTCCCTTCATCCTAAAACTCCCATCTCCTACCATCACTGAGTCGAGCCGCCACTCCTCCACCTTGTCGCCATCTCCATTTGCCTATGTTGTTCTCGTCGCTCCATGCACTCCCCCAGCAGCTCCCCGTCCGCATCCACAGACTTCCAGATCGCTGCCGACAAATTCTCTACGTTTCCATTCTCGAGAATCCTGCCACCACCCATATCATTCCGGACCAACCCACCTTCCGGGACTCTTCAATACTCCAATCTCTTGGAGTCATCTTTTATTCGTATGCCACCGCTCACACAGTGCACGCCCAGCTTTTCCCAGATGGGGGGTTGCCTGTCTATGCCGCCGCCATGGGACAGGCCATTTACGCCTCCCAAGACCTCATCCTGGATGCCCTCCATGACCACGGATTCGCAGATGTCGTTCGTGGACTTCCCGTCCCACTGTTCATGCACGTACTGCGTCCACTCGTCCAGGCTTTACCAGCCAATCTACGGACATATTATCTTGACCCCAATCCCAATCCTTGGGCCCGCGACGTATCACACCCTCAAAACACCCTCTGGGACGACGACTCCACGGTCAGCCCAGACTCCCGTACCTCGTCCCCCAACGCCTCATCCCCAGAGCCATTGCCTGTCCTGCCTCCAGCAGATACCACAACTTGCCCACCTTCTGGAGGCGGAAGTGTTGTCCCTGTTGGAGGATCTAGCAGCGATCCTGTTCCCGGACAACTCCCCCTCGCTGCCCTCTCCGCTAACCACCCCAATGTCTTGCGATTCCTTGCAACCGTCCCTCTACTTGGATCCGGAACTCCTGAACCTGAGCCTGACCAACCTCTTCCCGCCTGATGGCATCCATCCACTCCAACCCCCTCCAGCCGTTCTCATAATGTCAAACAGGGTGGTGGAAAGATTTGCTTTGGCTGACCCAGCTCCACAGCACGAGCTGTGGGCCAACGTACTACAGGAGATAGAGGAAAGCAGAGACAGGCAACTCCGTTCCCCACCTCTGGTCACTATGACAAGGACACGGCTGCTATGCCCTCACCCTCACAGGGCACGTCCGCCAATCCAATTGACGTAGATCGATTTCCCTCTCCCCTTTTGCCTCCTACCCCCACTTGTCCCATTCGCACCAACCTAGCTCGATGTTTCACCTGCAGGCAACGAGGCCACATTCGGCCAGAATGCCCCCATTACGAATGTCCTCTCTGCAGGACCACCGCCCCAGGACATATCCAAGCCTGGTGCCCTTGCCGTCGCTGTCTTCTCTGTGGGGAACTTGGTCATGCCGATGACCTTTGCCCCACTCGACGAAACCCTTTCGACGGCGTTGACCTCACCGACTACGAGGTCAACGAAGGGGACCAGAGCAGCTAGAGGTCTCGCAGGTGCTTCGACCATACAAAGGGGGTAATGTTACGGTCTACAAAGGGGGTACTCAATTCTCTTCAGACTTTTTCTGTTCACTTGTCCTCAGACTCGTTCTCTTGCCGTACGTGGCTGTATTCATAGTGGAGTTGTCCTCCACATGTACTACCAGATACGTCTCACCTCTCTTTCTGTCTCACACGGCGCCCCGCCTATATCCTACTTAGACTTCCATTCCGTCTCCGCCACAGCCCCTTATTCAGACTTCATGGCTGTGGCATAGCCTTGTTTGTATTTCATTCATTCCGTGCTGCACACTCATAGCTTCGCACTGCACATACTGCGCATGCTCAGCCTTTAGACTGCGGATGCTGCGCATCCTATATATACCCATCATCTAGATTAGGGGCCTACTATATAAATACTCGTCGTTTCACTCCTGTAATTCCCCAGCTAGTTCTACGCAATATCAGCGTAATTTCTAGTCCACTTCTTCGAGTCCCAGAGAGCCTCTCAGGTACCTGTGGATAGAAGAGACCCGCTTAGGCTTCGCATCATCTCGAAGCTCGGCACAGTCCTTGAATTGAACTCCTCGCCTATACCTCGCACATTCTTCACCTCGTATCACAGCACGCTACGTTAACACTACACTATGCATTACAGGAACTTGGAAGCCCCCGGAGGTATTTCCTCCTGAACAAGTAATCATCAGGTGGTTGTACCATTCTATACGCTAGCCACTTTAGTTCATTGTAGAATGCAAGTGCGCCCTTTCCAGGGTTATACCTGGTCTGATCATATTTGTCGGCTGCATTCTGTGCCAACGCCTCATGTACAAACTGTTTGAAGAGTTCACATATCAGGTCTTCAAATGTCCACAATTGGACCTGCAGATCAAAGGATTCTACCTCCTGGTCATACCATTGGGAGGCCATGTCCTCCAAGAATAACCCTGTATACAGGATGCGGTCATCCTCATGGTCAGGACCAGTGATTTTAAAGGTCCTGAAATACTTCAGTAACTGACTGACCCATTTGTCGAATTTCTTGAGGTCATCTTAACCTCCATACTTCCCTGGTTTGGGTGGGCTCATTGCCTTTACTTCAGGACTGACTGGTCCAGATGCTTACCTGCCCTGTTCCCTGATATGATCAATGTATCGGTGCTGCATAAAACTAACATATCTTGCGTTTCCAGGGGTGAATTCCCTTAGATACTGTCAATTGGGGCCATTTCCCCTGGGAGGGTTGTTTTGCTGTCGATTCCCGTTTGGGTCATTTGGGTCATCAGGAGGTCCTCTTCCTAGGGGTCCCCCTCCTGGCAGGCCACCTCTTCCTGGTGGGCCGCCCTCTGATGGGTCACTCCCTCCATTATCTTGGGGGAAGTGATGGAATCCAATGAAGGATTCTCCATCCTCATCAGATTCGTTGTCGAATAAGTCCCATTGTCGGGATCTTCTCCATCAGGAGGGAATCCTCCTGCAGCTGTTGCTACCTGAGTTCAAGTTTGTTGGCAGTTGATTTCTTTGCCTTGATCCTCTCTGAAGATATGGTGTATTATGTCCGAGCTATGCCTGGACAGATATCATGGGCGATTCGGCATGTCAGGTGCTAGCCCCCCTCGATGTTTATTCTCCCTGTCGTTCGATTGCTAGGGAGTTTTCCCTGGAGTTGTCTGATGAACTTGTTCCTCATCCTCATATTTGATGGACGCTTTGGCAGTGCCACTCTCTGTCTCAACGAGGGATTCTCTTTCTATCTCCCAGTTGATGGCTACTCTAAGGCAATTGATTTGACAGGCTTGGAATTGTCCGGGTTCTATCCCGAGGTTATTGAAACCACCTGGGCCTTGCCCGTACTCCGCCCATTGACGGTGCATTTCATTGAGGTATTTAATAACCTCCTCATATACATATCCAGGGTGAAGAGGGACATTCCTCTCTATTGAAGACCTTATTGCATCTTCCAATTGAGAGGATCTCAAGGAGGGTCTGGTCCCCTCCATATATATCTGTCCAAGAGGACTTGCTCTCCGTTGTACTGGTTCTAGCGTGTTCGAGAGGCGAGTTAGTTCCAATTCTGTCTCCTGAGATGTCAGAGAACTCAGTGTTTCAGCTGTTGTACTGAAGATCCTGGTCATCTCCTCTCTAGCGACTTTCTCAGTACTTCTGTCTGATCAGGGAACTTGGAATTCCCCCAGCATTGGGGCACTTTCAGCCCCTGGTCTTTCTTCAGTCGAACTTTGGCCGACATTCTCGGTATCTTACAAAGTCTGAGAGAGGGCAGGAATTGCCCGATACTCAGCCGCTGCCTAAGATGGGTGGAAACGACTGTATTCACCTGAGAGAGGGCAGGAATTACCCAATACTGTAGTACATTAGCTAGGGATAAACACTAGGTAAAAAGGGAACTCACCTCAGCTGCTGTCTAAGATGGGCGGAAACGACTGAGGTGCTTGTAAGTGAGGTGTAAGTATATATATGCTATGGATGGAGGCACACTCATATTATGTTACCTACAATATTGCCATGATGACCCTGAAAGCAGATTATAAAGATTAAGAGAATAAAGTATTACACTTCCGGCACTTCTGGCACTTCCGAGACAGTTCTGGAAGTGGTTCTGGTGTTTCCGAGCTCAGAAGAGCGCGGGAATATTCTGGAAGTAGTTCCGGTACTTCTGAGACTGGAAGGCATACGAAAGTACTGGAAGTGGTTCCGATGCTTCCGAGATTGGAAGGCATGGGAAGATTCTGGAAATGGTTCCGGAATAGGGGTTCCGAGCTTGAAATACTGCTGCAAATCCTACAGTGTATAACTTCGACAAATAGCGATTGTACATCTTCTGTGCCCTTGACAGTGGTGCATTTCAGAGTGCCTTGAAAGGCACAACACACCATGTCTTCAACGGATAAGTGCTATCAGTCCATATCCAATGGTTTGTGGGAACTGATACCCCATGTGTCTCAGTGACATGTGTTTACTGGAATACATATGTGTCATGGATGCTCTGTAGATGCCCCAACCCATAGTTGATGATCAACAAGTTGTTTACCATGACGACAAGCTTCAATCACATCAATTAGGACATATCACAAGGTATTTCTCATGCTTACCTGACAATTCAGAGAGTAATTTCCTTTCCTGTCCATGAACATCTCAACAAACTGTTCTGCCACTTCCACTTCCTTCAACTCCACTGCAGGGAAGGTTGTTGTGTTGTTCAAGGATAGTAGCCATCATTGATGACAGACCCAATGCAAACTCCAGCCCACTGGGCTATGTCTTCAGATGTGGCAGCATTGCCATAGTGACCTACATGGTTCAAGACAATAGTGAGTTGAATTGCGACCAGTTGTGGGTGATTGAAGTTAGATTGGAAAATGAGACTTCCAATGCTCTAATCCAGCATGCAATCAAATATCTCTAAATCAACCCTGACTTTTTTATGGAACAGATGTGGTCAAAACTTGGCAAAATGGTCTAGAAGATGAAGTTGCAATGCATGTAACAGTGGCTTGAGTATGCAGTTCAAAATGCACATCCTTTCCACTTTATTGCATAGCACTCTGATTGCATTAAGTAGTCAGTGGTAATGTGCGGCCTTCTGATCTACTGAATCAACAAACTCGGCACTCGATTCTACATCAGAACCAAGCTTTCCGAGATAGAGTGTGATAGGGGAAAGGGGTGTGATGATGATGTAGTTTGGTGGGTGCAATGAATTATCCAGAATCATCTGTATCTGATTCTTCCTCAGTTCTGTCTTGTGTGTTCTTCAGTTGTGCAAGGCTAATCTTGTATTCTAATTAATCAAGAGCCTGCAGAAGTATTTTCTTCTCAGACACTTGGGGCATCATGGAGGAGAGAGAGAAAAGGATTATAGTAGCACTCATCTTCCTATTGATGTCGAGCCTCTGGCTCCTTACTTCTCATATTTATAAATACTATGTATATCAACTTTAGAAATGGACTGCTTGGTTACACACCAATAATTGGCACAGCAACAGTATATAATTGCAGAACAATTGCCCTAGTGAACTACACTACTAAGTTGCTGAAGTGATTATGTCTGGTAATTGATCAATGAATCCTGTTGAGCAAGCGTGTATGTAAAAGCTTGTACATATCTGGTCATTGGCTTTCTCTAAGAGAGTGGAAATGTCAGATTCAAGTTTCTTCATTGAATCAGCTTGAAAAGATAATGCTATGATCCCTTTTTAAAAATCTCATTGTAATTCTCCCCTCTTGCTGGGAGAAGATTGACTCCTTTGCTGGCAGATCACTATGTAGTTGATCTGCAGAGCTTTTTTTTGCTCAGATTGAAAGGCCTGCATTTCCAAGATGATTCCATTCTTTTACTACATGGAGAGATAAGGACAGCAGCCATCACAAATGAGACAAAGTACATACTTGCACAGTGTGATTGAAATGTGACCTAAAGGTGTATAATAATCAGCATATTCTATTTAAGTAATCAAGCTCCTTCAATATAACTTTGCTCTGTTAGGGTATATGAGCTTGACTGTCATTGTAAGGATGAGCAGTAGATACTGTAAGCTGTCCACTAGTTCCATTGCATAGCTGGGAGTTCCTCTTGGCAACTCCTTGTATCAGAGAGTTGCCCATAAGCCTGCCTCATCAAAGTTCTGTATTGAAGCCACTTATGGATTATCATCAACCATGTCAATGTCAAGAGGAACATGACTGTTAGCTGCAAGAGACATGATGACTCCAGAGGAGATGAAACTTTCAGATATAACCAGGAATGAGAGAGAAAAATGGCCCAGTAGAGAGATTCCAGGTGAGGTGATAGATTGGGAGATAGCTAGGGATGTGAGAGAAAAATTGCCTGGTACAGAGACACCAGGTGAAGATGTGCTGGCATGAGAAAGAAAAATTGCCTGATACAAGTGAGAGTAAGGTATGATAACAGATCTGAAAACTTACAAGGTAAAGAGAGGGCATTGTCTGGTCGTGAGCTACTAGAGGCACTCCAACGAGTGCACATTGGCATAGTTTGGACAGCAGAAAGTGGATCAGGTTGCAGTGAGGCCTCATCCAAGTCTGAGCTCAAAGTAACCAATGGATATTGATTGCAGGGTTCATAATCCTTGCTATGCTGAAGAATAGAAAGGACATACAGTATGTGCAGTACATTAGACAAAACATTTATGATAAATAAATACCATTGCTTGATGGTGCCAGAGTGGTATCACCAAGGGGATGCTGACAGATAATAAGATAACAAGGATGAGTAATGACTTCAGAAATGCACACAACAGAACAATTAGCAGGACAGGTGGTGATCGAGATGCTGCTGCTGTTGTCCACACACAATGAGTATAACAATGAGTATGGTTCAATAGAGATACACACCACAACAAGCAGTCCCTTGGAACACATTACAATAGCAATGGGACATCCATTACCAGTAACATTAGTAGTTTTCAGCTCACTTTTGTTAGCTTTTGCAAAGTTGTTGTTTTCACTCGGTACTTCTTCTCCAACAGTTTTAACAATCTGCACAATCTAAGTACAGTACAAATGTACTACATAGATACTACATGCTGTTGAAGGGTGGGGGTTGGTACAACTACTATCGTGGTAGCACTCTAGGTAGTGGTTGCAGATGAAAAAAAAGAAAGTTTACCCAATGTAGAGAGTAGGGTAGATATTGTGAATTGAACTTAGTCTGGGCAATGCCACTAGTGGTGTTGGTTAGTGGCATCGCCTGGACTGAGTTTGATTTACAATATCTACTCTGCTCTCCATAGTGGGTAAGCTTTTTCTCTCTTCATCCACACCCACTACCTACAGTAGTAGACTTGTACCAACCATCCTTTGACAGCATGTGTAGCATGTAGTATATAGTACCTTCATAGCTTGTACAGTCCAAAACATCACTTCACCAGTGTGGCCACCAAAGTAACAACTTGCAGCATTATCCACATTGTCCACAAGGAAAAAATAATGTTTGATGGTGTGTATTCCACAAGAAACAATTGCAAAGTCTGACTCTGCTGTTTTAGCTTTACTTATTCCCATTGTCATTGCTCCATCATGCCACAAGTCTTATTCAAAATCACTCCTGCAATGTATGAGGATTTCATTATGGATATTCTCTTTGTTCTCACAAAGAAGCATATCAGCTCCACACACTTCTTCCAACTGCTGAAGCTTACACTGGTTGGGAATGGAGAGGATGTTGAGGATGATTGGCTTGATCTTGTGGATGTTCTTCCTAACAGAGGGGCCGTAGGTTTCCAGGAGATTCAAGACACTCTTTTTGCACACAAGCCCAATGCTAGCTGTATGTCATCTTTTCCTGTGAGTATCTGCCAGCACTAACATTGAACTTGCAGTTTAACAGAGAACTTCTTCTTCACCTAACTGTGTTGCATCCCCTCTTATATCCACCAAGGTGTGCTTGTGTTTGTATTTATTATTATCATTTCTGAACAATCATTTGCAGCTCACACCACTGGACTATTGCATTAGGATCACACAGCTTGGAGGATCATGTGGGACTGGGTGGCTGGAGTCTTTGAGTTCCTGCAATCACTTGACATGCTAAAGGCAAGGTTTAGTGCTAGTCAACCTTCAATGTCGTCTTTAATGCCTCTATACCTAACTCGGATGGTGAACAGAGCTGAGCTGCTCTTGCAGAAAATAGTGCTCCTCTGCCCATTCTAGCTCCCATTCAGGTTGTTGAAAATGCCATGGAAGTGCTTGGTATCTTAATCAGTGCTTTGCACACGTTTGTTCTGCCTTCCCACAGCAAACTCAAGGACTCCAACCATCATGCTCCCAATCACACATCTCATTGCCTGATCAAGCATTACAAGATGGCTTTCATTTTGCTCAACATATCTATGTTAGAAGGGGACAAGGATAAGGACAAAGATGAAAACAAAGACAAAAATGTAGCCTGTTTAAATCTTTCCCCACAAGTTCTTCTCACCAGACAAGTGCACTATACACAAGATGTTCAACATATAATAACCCATTACAAGGAGCATCAATCTTCCACCCCACTCAGTTCAGTGCTGTGACTTGAACCACATCATCTTGTGTTATGTGCAGCCCAAGGAATACGTCTATATATCATGGAGTTTCCAACAAGTAGGTTACTTTTTTTTTATTGTGAAAATATTTCAAACAGGCACAATTATTTTCAGAGAATATAGTGAACTTTTGTTGTGCCACACTTGAGAGCCATGGGCTACTATGCCAGGTTGTCACAAGCCTTCCAAATAAGGTTTATGTTGAGGCAATCAGTCCTCTTCAGATTCAAGATCAATGCCTCTTATTGCACACTTTGACAATTCAAAGTATTTTGCTTGTTCCTGATGAGAATTGCCCATCAATCCAAACACTTCAGCTATTGATTTGCCCATAAATGTGGGTTTGGGTACTATGTGGTATACATATACATGGACAATATGCATACATACTTTCAAGTGAGGTCAATTTCTATAAGGTTTTCATTGTCCCTCACCATCATCTCTACAACACAATCAACAAAGAGGACATGCCAGGAATTGAGGAAGAGAAGCATCAGTAACCACATCTCTTTAATGAGATGGATGCTAGAATGCTGGATGTTGGGTCTTAGTCTTTAATAGGAATGTAGATATATTGCAATGCAGTGGGGAGAAATACCATCATGAACTATTAAGGTGAGGCGTCAGCAAAAGCTCTTTTGAACCAATTGAAACACCTCATCCTGACTGGTTCTTGCTGTACACTAAAGCTCAAGTTGATTCTGCTCTCATTAAAAAAACCCATTTCTCATTCTTTAAAATGTTCTGGAAAGAAGGGGATCTTGTGTGACCCAGGGGTAGTCCACTAATGGAGCAGAGGTGTTCCATTCTCTCAATCAAACATCTCTAAGGAGAAGTCATACTACAACCTTGTGATCCTTATCTTCTGGTTTATATAGTATCCATTGTCAGGCATATTTTCAGACAAGGAGGTACCATCAGAGTCTTAGGTGGACTTCATCTTGGATTAAGCAGCACCATCATTAGTCTCTCCAAAGATCAGGTGCTTCTTCTTTAAAAGCTAAGGACATGGTAAGTTGAGATTCCTGGTCCTGTACAATAGCATTGATAATCTTTAAGATTGTGGTTCCCTTGATGTTTTTAGAGTCTCATGCAAGCTCTCATATCTGGATGCTAACATCCCATCATTTGGGTCTTGAAATCAACTTGTCTCATTCTTCTGATCCCAAATTTCCTAAGATGATGTGAGGTGACTGCATAACTGTCATCCATGGGACACACAGCAGCTCACAAGGGTATATTGATAGTCTTGAAGATGATGGTTGGCTGTGAGTTATACCTATAGATATCTGTTGGATTAGAGACTTGGTTTTGAAAGTTTCTATAATATAGGAAGTGGCTCTAATGGTATTAGTTCCAGTGGAAAGATGATGAATAGAATGAAAGGGAGAGACAGAAGATAATTGGACTTGATGGGTCAAAAGTCCACCCCACTTTCAAACTCCACTAGCTTAGTCAGCACTCCACCACATCTCTGACTGGGGACAGTCAGCATTCAAGTCCCCCTTAGATGTAGAGACTGGTACATCTTTATGTTTATATCCTTCCATTCTCATGTCTGCTATCAATCTACCTATACCTTGTCTATCACCTATCCTGTTACTTACTGTCAAAGTCTGGTGTTGCTCTATGAGACTGGTACCACCAGTCTATGACTATCATACTGTTTATACTGTCCTGTCATCTTTACCCTACTTGGGCTGTATTATTCACTTACCTACTTGTATTACCACCAATCCTATGGGTCAGTCTTACCTTCATTTCTATTCCTTGATTATAGTTAGAGTCTGGGTATGCCCAGACTATAAAGTTTGTATTACCTGGAATTGGAATTAGCTTCTGTTTGGCTCACAACTACCATCATTGTCACTATCTACTGTCTTAATGTCTACTGACCTGTCATCCAACACCCTCACATCTTTGTTTCTTTTCACCATTGTCTCTACCATTGACTGGTCTTTGACTGGACTGCTGAGTTGTTCTCTCTGGACTTCTTTTCTTCTTATCTCCCACTTACTTAGAGTCCCCTTCTCTTATGCTAACCCAGCAGGACTTGTCCTACCACATGGACTAGTATCTTTACACTATATTAACCCTTAGTGCTCAGCAGCTACTCCATTCTTCTCCATCACCCAATCTACACAGATCTAGTTCCCATAACTAATCCACTATACCCTTTGTTGCATTTCATGCATTGAATCTGCCAATGCTCACCCCTCAGAACTTCTCTCTAATCAGTAAAGTCACCATGGAGAACAATATGGGCACAGTTAGAATATGAAATGAATGCTGAATGAGATGCAAAATTACTAAAAATAATAGGTCTGACCTTCTTTTGGAAATGTGTATGTTCAATCCTTCTACTGGTTTTTTATTTTTTATCAAAGCAGGCCCAATTGGAGTAGGGGTATAACCAAATCCAGTACAAATTCTAACATCCAGAACCTTGAGTGCATGATAAATATGTGTTCCCCTTAATATTCCATTGGTTTAATTTACTCTATCTAGCTTCACAACTATGGCCTCTCATATACCAAGCTCTAATGTATCCCCAAAACCATTTAAAACACCCCCATCATTCATATCTATTAGCCTTCTTTGCAACCTTTCTTGTCTTATTATCAACCATCACTGCTTGGCATAATGCATCAAGTCTACTCTATTTCACTTGGGACTTCATTGTGCCATCTACTATTTTCTTGGTAGACACCATCATCTTTACACCAACATGCTCTCTGTAGATGGAACAACCACTAAGATACTCAACTGCCATCATTGTCACCCTGAGCACTATCATTGGGAGCTTGTAGATGGGAATATTCTCTTTTGGCACTTCTCCCATGAGGTTAGCATATCCTTGTGCCACAGTGGCTCTGGCGGTCTTGGATGGAGTATATGCACCAGCTGTGGTGAAGCCTACACAATGTTAGATGTGCATGAAACCTACATGTATGGGAAGAATCTCTTTGTCTTAGTCTATCTCATGTGGAGGCAGTTACTGTTATGGTCTACGAAGGGGGTACCCAAATTTTCATTATGCTTTTCTGTTCACTTGTCCCAGACTTGTTCTCTTGCCGTACGCGGCTGTATTCATAGTGGAGTCGTCCTCCACATGTACTATCAGATATGTCTCTCGATCTCGATCTCCTTCTGTCTCACACAGCACCCCGCCTATACCTTATATAGACTTCCGTCCCGTCTCCGCCACAGCCCCTTTATTCAGACTTCATGGCTGTGGCATAGCCTCTTTCTATTTCATTGATTCGTGCTGTGCACTCATCGCCATGCGACTGCGTGTACTGTGCACACATAGCCTTTTAGACTGCGGATGCTGCACATCCAGTTATATCCTTCATCTAGATTAGGGGCCTACCGTATAAATACTTGTTGCTTCACTGCTGTAATTCCCCAGCTAGTTCTACGCAATATCAGCGTTATTTCTAGTCCATCACCTTCGAGTCCCAGAGAGCCTCTCAGGTACCTGTGGATAGAAGAGACCCGCTTAGGCTTCACATCGTCTCGAAGCTTGGCACAGTCCTTGAGTTGAACTCCTCGTCTATACCTCGCACGTTCTTGCCTTGTATTGCAGCACGCTACGTTAACACTACGCTGTGCGTTACAAAAGAACTAGCTCTTCCATCTGTCCCTACTTTTCAGTAGAGGACATTCCCCCACTCTGACATTTCCTGCATCGGCAGATTCAGAGCACCCTCCGACTCTCCCTCCCCTCCACCCACCGTGTCTTCATCCTCTCCACTCCCTCAGATCCATCTACTCCCCAATGAACACCCTTTCCACATTGTCCTACCTGATTGATTCTCCGGCCCGGAGGCTATCAATCATTACAGACAAGTTCAACGGGAACTTGCAGATCTTAACAGGAGTCAAGGACGAAACGCGGACACCCTTCCTTCCATCTCTGAATTAGCTGTCGCACTCCAGCCTCCCCCACCTGACTCCCCTATACCCCTAGATGAGGAACCTCCTCTTGTTTTTCACGACCCTGACCCGGAACTGACCGCACAGGAAGATATTGACATTGACTCGGCTCCAGAAGACGAAATGGTATCAGAAATAAAGGCTGGCCTTCCCGAGGACTTTTCCGGGGAGGCAGAGGATGCCAACAGATGGCTCCTCTCAATGAACGCGTACTTCACCATCCATCACGCTCTATTTACAGACACGACTAAGTCCCTTACTTTCCTCAACAAGATAAGCAAGGGCTGTGGAAAGACGTTTGCTGAAGGATGGCTGATGAAGCTTGCAAACCCATCTATTGATGGTGCAGAAAAGACCTTTGACAAGATTAAGGAAGCTTTCGAGACCGCTTTCTCCCCCTATGACGTAGCCGCTAAGGCTAGGATTGACCTTTCCAAACTTCGCCAAAATGCTGGAAAGGATACCGAAGGAACATGGAGTGATGGGTTTACCACCTACGCTTCACAATTCCAACTTCTTGCCAAGAAGTCCGGTATCACTGACAAGCATGCTCTTGTGGAATGGTTTATCCACAGCCTCAGTCCCAAGCTTGCAACGATGATTCTCTCGTGCGATAAGATCCCTGAGGACTACAAGGATTGGGTAAAGAAAGCAGGCCAGTTCTCCCAACAACTGAGGAGGATTGGAGATTTACGAAAGGGAGTACCACACATTCCAGCTCCCTCCTCTCAATCACACAAGGACCCGTACGCGATGGACGTAGATGCCGTACATCTATGGCCGACTCAGTGCGCTGAGTACCTGCGGAAGAATCAATGTTTCACTTTTCAAAAGGTTGGCTGTAGGTCTTCCAACCACTATGGATCCGGAACCGACCGGACAACACGTCCCTGCCCGACCACATCTTCTGGACACTCCGCACGTCCAACATACAAAGTCCCGCAACAACGAGCACGCACCACCACCACAACGGAGGAAGATGATGACCTGTCTGCATACCTCAACAATATGGGTAGCATTGACAGAGGTGCCACAATAAAAATCCTCAAAACTGCTTTCGGGGAGGGCAGCTCGTCCGATGACAAGGAGGCTGGCTACCAAGCCATGGCTGAGGTAAGAACAGCCACTTACCAAGAGTGCCAAAAGGAAGCGATCAGGGCAGCACCATGAGCCAGGGCTGTACGATCTGGACCATGGAACAATAGGTTCTCCGCTATCGCGCCGGCGGAGCTCTGGGACGCCACCTCAGAGAAAGCCCAGGATCATTATCCTGGCACGTACGCATATGATGATGTCCAATCAATGCTGGACGCGGACGCAGCTACTCCCACGAGTCAAGGGATGGGGCTTGGACCACAACCTTCTTCGCAAGAGCCCACCACAAGAAACACAGTCAAACACAGAATAAGAGTGGCACAACAGTTGGAACTGACCAAGGTCGTTAGAGCGGTGAGTGAAGGGGCAGGGGCACATGCAATATCTGGAACCGACCAGAACATGTCGCTCGGACTGGGAGCTGACCCAGCCAAACCACATACGTCGATCGATGGTTGCTGTGAAGACTGCATACGGATTACATCCGGTTTCTGCAAAGGAGCATGTGTGATACCTGGAACTGACCAGGACACGTCGCTCGAAACACCTGGAACCAACCAGGGTTTTTAAAGGGCAGGAATGGGTCAACGTCATTCCCTGCCAATTCAATTTCTTATAGATGTTCTCCAGTGTTTGTGTCAGGTGGTACTTCGCAATCCATATCTATTCCCATCACCATCTACCCACCTGACCGCACTGCATTCAAAAGCATTGACACAAAAGCCCTTATCGACTCTGGGGCAACTGGTTGCTTTATTGATTACGCAACCATAGTGGCATGCGACATTCCCACTACCCAACTAAAGACTCCCCTGCAGGTGAGCAATGTTGATGGAACTCCCAACAAAAACAGCCTGATACGAAAACAGGCATCGGTGCTAATGCAGATGGGAGAAACAACCAAACTCCGAAACTTCCTTGTTATTGACTGTGGCAAGGATGACATCATACTAGGATTGCCATGGCTCTGGGACCGAAATCCGGAGAGTAACTGGGAATCTGGGACCGTCCACATCTGAGATACGGAACCGACCGTACAGGAGGGCACGCGTATACAACAAGACAGAGTGGCTGCGGCCTACACTATCACTGTCTTCAACAGAAAATGCCAGATGAGTAAACTTCGGCGGAGACGCGCTCTGTGGTGGGGCAATAACTTTGATCCAAAACGTGCATATACAGCTCATCTGAAGGTACCTGACGTGGAGCCGACCACACAGCGGGAAGAAGTACCAGCGCTCATAGATTGTGAGGAGGACGAGGACGAGCCAACTGGACCCTCCATTCAAAAAACTACTATCTCGACTTCTCTGGCCCAATCAGCAGAGAAAACCAAGAAGGAACTCCCACGGGACTTCCAGGACTTCCAGGACGTCTTCCAAAAGAAGGACGACAGTCCCCTTCCGCCTTACCGGTCGTTCGATCACGGCATAGATCTAGACAACTCATTCCTACCCAAGGTTGCCAAGGCCTACCCACTTAACCCTAAGGAGCAAGAGGCATGTAAAGATTTCATCGACGAACACTTGAAAGCTGGACATATTCGCCCATCGAATTCCCCTATGGCTTCCCCATTCTTCTTCGTATCCAAGAAGGATGGTAATCTTCGCCCATGCCAAGATTACCGTTATCTCAATGAGCATACCATCAAGAATGCTTACCCTCTCCTGCTCATCGGAGACTTGATGGATCAGCTCAAGGGATCTCGTTACTTCACGAAGATGGACATTCGCTGGGGCTATAACAACGTCCGTATCAAGACCAAAGATGCCTAGAAGGCGGCGTTCATTACCCCCTTTGGCCTCTTCAAGCCTCTCATCATGTTTTTTGGCCTTTGCAACAGTCCTGCGACTTTTCAGTCGTTCATGGACTTCATTTACAAGGATATGGTAGCGGAAGGATGGTTGATCATCTACATGGATGATATGTTGATCCATTCCAGAGATCTTACCGAACATCACAACAGAACGAGGCGAGTTCTGGAACGGTTGAGAGAGAACCGTCTCGGCCTCAAATAGGAAAAATGTACGTTTGACGCATCCTTGGTTGAATTCCTAGGGATGGTCATTCAAGAGGGTATCATTGCGATGGACCCTACCAAGCTCTCGGCAATCTCTACGTGGGAACCACCCACGTCAGTTCATGCAGTCCGTTCATTCATCAGATTTTGCAACTTTTACTGCAAGTTCATCCCGAACTTCTCGGAAATTGCTAGGCCAATCTTGGACTTAACAAAGAAAGGGCAGCCGTGGTCCTGGACACACGAGCAACAACAGGCTTTCGACCTCCTCCGTCAGGCCTTCACCTCAAAATCCGTACTCGCAATGCCGGACAACACCAAACCATTTTTCGTCATGACAGATGCTTCCCTCACTGCCACTGGGGGCATGCTGATGCAGAAGGACGCCAATGGCGATCTACACCCTTGCTGCTATATCTCGTGAACATTCTCTCCAGCGGAACGAAACTACAACATCTATGACCGAGAATTACTCGCCATCATACGCACACTTGAAGAGTGGCACCACTACCTTACCGGAACCGACCGGCCCGTTACTGTGCTCACAGACCACAAAAATCTGTGCTACTTTAAGGACCCTAGAAAGCTATCTCGGCGGCAAGCGAGATGGCTATTAACGTTACAGGACTATGACCTCCTGTTCCAACATGTACCCAGTGCCAACATGGGCCCAGCGGATGCTCTGTCGCGGAAGGACACCCTGGATACTTCAGTCGACAACACCAAAGTTACCCTACTTCTGGGGGAGCTCTTTTTAAGGCGAATCGACCTTGACCTCCGGACCGCCATCAAGCGGTCAACCTCTGACGATTCCTTCGTCATCGACCAGCTACGTAAGCTGCACGATGGTGCTTCGGGTATTCCCCGCTCATCGGTGCACGACTGGCGCTTCGACGAGGGATTACTATACTTCAAGGATCGGGCCTACGTGCCTGAAGCCCACCGGAACGACCTCCTCCATTCCAGCCATGACTCACCTGCGGGTGGTCATGGCAGTTACTACCGGACCGTCAACGCAGTACAACGTGACTATTAGTGGCCAGGTCTGACGGCATTTGTCCAATGATTCGTCCAAGGATGTGCTGTCTGCCAAGCCAACAAGGTCAACACCCATCCCACCGTCCTGCCTCTTACCCCTCTTCCGGTCGCTTCCACTCGCCCCTTCACTACACTTTCAGTCGATCTCATCACAGACTTGCCGCCATCCAATGGTTATGATTCAGTCATGGTCGTGGTTGACCGTGGGCTGACAAAGGGGGTAATTTTCACCCCAACTCATAAGAGTGTGGATGCCTGCGGGGTCGCGCAGCTCTTCTTTGAGAAGATTTTCCCTCGCTTCAGGCTACACGACAAGATCATCTTGGACCGCGGACCGCAGTCCGCCTCGGCCTTCGCCCTGGAACTGGCTAGACTCTTGGATTATGATCCGCTCCTTTCCTCCGCATATCACCCACAAATGGATGGTGAAACGGAATGGGTAAATCAGGAGCTAGAGACTTACTTACAGATCTTTTGTCAAGGCGATGCCACCCGATGGTCAGATCTTTTGCCAATGGCCGAGTATTGCCACAACTCCACCATCCACTCCGTAACGGGAAAGACCCTGTTTTCATTACTGATGGGCTATGAGCCAAGGGCTTATCCCAATTTAGGAAAAACAACCTTCATCCCCGCTTTAGAAAAACGTCTTGGCGGCCTCGATGAGGCCCGATTAGAAGCACACACTGCCCACGAAAAAGCTCAACACTACATGAAAGAACATGTTACATCAAAATTCAAACCCTGGAAAGTCGGAGACAAGGTGTGGCTTGAGGGCCGCAACCTAAGACTCCGTTACCCCTCTCGCAAACTCGCACCATGCCATGAAGGCCCATTTGAAATTTCACAGGTAATATCACCTGTTTTGTACAAACTCCGCCTGCCAAGGACCTGGAAGATCCATAACACCTTCCACGCCTCCCTTCTCACCCCATATAGAGAAACTGTGGAACACGGACCCAATTTTGTTCTGCTTCCTCCAGACGTTATTGACGGAGAAGAGGAATTTGAAATAGATCAAATCCTTGCCCATTGGGGCTCCGCTCGCCGCTGCCACTACCTCATTTCATGGAAAGGATACCCATCCTCCGAAAACACTTGGGAACCCGAGTCCAATCTTGGACATGCTATGACATTGCTCAGGGAATATAAGGCCAGAGATCCTGTCACCTTCCCTTCATCCTAACTCCCATCATCCACCCATCACCGAGTCGAGCTGCTGCTCCTCCACTGCCACCATTCTTACCGAACTGCTTATGTCGAACTCTTTGCTCAATGTCCAGTATCCCATTCGCATTCACCGCCTCCCAGCTCAGTCCCGACGCATTCTATACGCCTCCGTCCTTGAGAACCCCGCCGCTGCTCTTGCCATTCCCTCGATATCCGCTCATCGGGATCAACCGATACTGAAATCTCTGGTGGTCATCTACCACACATACACCGCTGCTCGCACCCTCCACACCCAACTCTTCCCCGATGGGACCTTGCCTGTCTACACCGCAGCAATGGGACAGGCCATCCACTCCTCCAGAGAGTCTATCCTGGATGCCCTCCATGAACATGGATTTGACGATGTCCTTCGCGAACTCCCCTCCCCCCTGTTCATGCACGTATTGCAACCCATCATCAATATGCTACCCGCCGCCCTCTGGCGATACTACCTGGATGACCAACCTGACCACCCATGGGATTGGGATACTTGGGCCAGGGATTACCCTGCGTCTCACACCTACCAGCCCGTCCCCATCTTGGACGATGACTCCACCGTTACCCCCGACTCCCCAACCTTGTCCGCCCACTCCACATCCACAGAGCCACTCCCTGTTCCACCTCCCACGACTCCCGCAACTCGCCCACCTTCCCGAGCTGGAAGTACTGGCCCATCTGGAGGAACTGGCAGTGATCCTTGTATCAGAGATGGTACCCCCATCTTTCGGGACCACTCAGACGTCCTTGCCTTCCTCTCCACTATCCCACTCATTGGATCTGGGACTCCAGAACCTGAGAACATCCTTCCCACTCGACCCCATCCCACAACTCCCACTCCCTCCAGCAGTTCTCGTAATGTCAAACGGCGTTGTGGAAAGGTTTCGTTTGGACTACCCAGCTCTGCAGCACGAGCTGTGGGCAAACGTACTTCGGGAAATCGAGGAAAGCAGAGACAGACAACTCCGTTCCCCTCCTCCGGTCGCTATGACAAGGACTTCTTTATGACGCCCTTGCCAATGGCAGGTTCCTCGTCGAACTCCATCAATGTAGACCACTTCCCTTCTCCCTTACTCCCCCCAACTCCCGCTCATCCCTCTCTCGCCCGTTGCTTCACCTGCAACCAACGAGGACATATTCGTGCCAACTGTACCTACTACGAATGTCCTCTCTGTTGCACTACCGCCCCTGGCCATATCCAGGCCTGGTGCCCTCACCGCCGCTGTCTTCTCTGCGGAGAACTCAGCCATTCTGACGAAGTTTGCCCTACTCGTCGGAACCCCCTTGACGACTTTGATCCGACTGATTACGAAGTCAACGAAGGGGACAAGGTAGATTAAAGGTCTCGCAGGTGCTTTGACCATACGAAGGGGGTACCCAAATTTTCATTACGCTTTTCCGTTCACTCGTCCCAGACTCGTTCTCTCGCCGTACGTGGCTGTATTCATAGTGGAGTCGTCCTCCACATGTACTATCAGATATGTCTCTCGATCTCGATCTCCTTCTGTCTCACACAGCACCCCGCCTATACCTTATATAGACTTCCGTCCCGTCTCCGCCACAGCCCCTTTATTCAGACTTCATGGCTGTGGCATAGCCTCTTTCTATTTCATTGATTCGTGCTGTGCACTCATCGCCATGCGACTGCGTGTACTGTGCACACATAGCCTTTTAGACTGCGGATGCTGCACATCCAGTTATATCCTTCATCTAGATTAGGGGCCTACCGTATAAATACTTGTTGCTTCACTGCTGTAATTCCCCAGCTAGTTCTACGCAATATCAGCATTATGTCTAGTCCATCACCTTCAAGTCCCAGAGAGCCTCTCAGGTACCTGTGGATAGAAGAGACCCGCTTAGGCTTCGCATCGTCTCGAAGCTCGGCACAGTCCTTGAGTTGAACTCCTTGTCTATACCTCGCACGTTCTTGCCTTGTATCGCAGCACGCTACGTTAACACTATGCTGTGCATTACAGTTACTAATGTACAACTGTGTTTTCAACTACATTACTTTTTACTTCTCTATTAACATCTCAGATCTTTCCTCAACCATGATTATACATAGTGGCTTGGACGCCCCATTTTCCATTACACCTTCAACCACATCCACATTGTAGCAACCATGTATGCCTTTTTGAGGAGAGCTCACATTAATACCTGGCTCATCTATGCAGTACCTCCTGATGCTGCTCATCCACTGACTACATATACTCCCCATGGTAATCAGACATGAGGTATGTCAGTTTCAATGGACTCTTTGATTGTCACTCTATCTTTCGGTTCTTAACTAAAACACTTTTAGAGCCCTTCCATCCTTCCTGGTATAGGTAGCCTTTGTGTCCCACTTTCTTGTGAGGTGGATTCAGCTACTTTCCCTTTTATGCTACATCATTCTTGTAATTTACCCATGATGAATCTGACCATGTTATGTGACTGACCAATAATATCACTATGACCCATTACTGACTACTAACTTGTGTTCAATCTCTACCACTATGATTGACTGAATTGTTGTTTTTAGCATTGCAAAATGCAAATTAATGAAGTAATATGTGCATGACAGATATTGATATTGGATCACATGATTGTGGCATAACTTGTGTTAATTTACCTAAATCCTCAGTTACAAAACAGGGAGGCAAAGCACAGATCAAGGTTGGTTCACTACTTCAATTCTAACCACCAATTGGCTTGTATTCAGATAGAAAAAGTGAAGTAAATGGTCTCTCCATGGACCATCCCAACCTGGGCTACTGCCACCACTACAGTACACTGTGTTCTTGACATCAACCAGATGTCATCCATCAACCCATCAAAATCTCCACCTCTTCCCTCCCCTAATGATATCACAAACTCCCTTCCCCAGCTCCTCCAAGACAAATTCATCTTGACTTCAGACATGCTTACAGATCTTTTGACCAAGGCCTTGCCTTAAGTTAAGATGCAGTGCTTCTATGAGATGATGGGACTCACTGGAACAGGGGAGAGTTAGTCTGATTGACACAATCGTGCAATCAGGGGGAAGTGTTAGTTTGGGTGATTTCACATCTCATTTAGTATTTATTTCTTATAGGTCATTAGTGGGATTGGTATGTTATTCAGTTGCTGGTTGGTTTTCATATAGTGACCAAGACACACTAGAGATCCCTGCCACCACAAATCAATAATGTCCAATGAACTACATCATCAGTGATTGTCACAACATCATTCAAGAAGGGCTGAGTAAGTACTAATCATGTCTGATATGCTATGGTGATGATTATTGACATGATGCCAGATAACATCTTGATAGAACATGGAGAACCAAGGAATGTAAAGATAAACTATACTAAGTATGAGCTCCACATTGTTGAATGATACAGCATGACTCTCATTGGGTGGCCAGTGTCTGGGCATGTAATGAACCCATTGAAGATTGGTGGTAGGCAGGAGGTTGAAAAGCTGGTTAGTGCCTTGAGATCAGAGAGGTGCAAGTGGGTGAAGTTCACAGATGATGAACTTGCTACCAAGTTGCTCTAAACAAGGCACAGCAAGCAGCTGGTGAGAAGGTCTATCACCACTGATGAGTCCAAAGTAGTAAGTCAGGATCATCAAAAGGCATAGTTGACACATTCTTTTTAGAGGATGAGGAATAAATTTTATATCATATAACCATAGATACACATCAATCTAGTCTGGGTTTGTTTTATAATGTCTGAACTAACTGCAAGATATCACAGTACAGTCATTTCATATGTTTAATTTGTTATAAATGTCAATAGGTCAAATAGTTACATATAAAGAATGATATAGTATTTAGTAATGTGGTCTCAATATTGGACTTAGTGGAGCATATCACCTCTAAGGAAGTAAGAGTGAAAAAGCTACTGGAAGCAGACTAGCAACTTGCTAGATCAACTCAGAATGACTCTGGAGTTTACAGTGAGAATCAAATGGATACAAAGTAGCACTCCAGGAAATGCTTCACGGTAAACAAATGTAAATAGATCAGCCACAATAGACTGGGATATGCCAAGGTAGAGTCCTGCATGGGTAAAGACATCACAACAAGCTAAACAGAAGCTGAAAAGGGGTGGTAAGTAAAGTGACATGGGCATGGTTAGAAAATGAACTAAACACTAGATGAGGTGTGCAATCACATTATCATTATTAATAGTCCAATACAATGGTAGGGAGAAGCCATGGGCCTTCAGTACTTGGTACAAGAGTTTCGCACTAAGCCTATGCGCACCATTGAGGAACTTGGAGAGTACCAGCATAAGTTCCTGAAGGTCACAAAGCTCCTCATTCATGCGAGGAAGCTTTCGGACCTAGACCATGATGCTCTCTGCCTCTCCAGTCTACTGGAAGGCCTAGAGGCCCAAGTCTGCCAATGTCTCCTTATCATGCAAACCACTCACCACCCCTCTGACCCTTACCTGGTCGTGGATACTGTTGAAGCAACCAAGTTCCTCCTCACTGGCTCAGCTCTTCATATGCTTCCAACACCCGCCTACATCAGGAAATTGATGAGAGTCTGTTCAACACTTATATAACATTAGCATAGTCAACAAGTACATGCCTTTATATCATTCTGATACATGACTAGCTCATGTTATTTACTTCCTGGGAGTGTTTGGATGCATTACAACATGTCTAAGACTTTCATTATCCCTCAACTCTATCAAAATGCTACTTTTTATCATCCAGAGTTCATTTTCTCAAATAATGATAGAATTGATCCAATCTAATCCATTGCCAGATATGATCAACTATTTCTTTCCTAACATTCTGATCATATAAATCTATGATGTCAATTTGACACGCCTGATCACATTTATCTTACTAACAAAATAGACAATTTAATTTACTTTAATAAAGTTGATCACATTGCCCAAAATAATACATCAAATCGAAACATCTATATCTCTTGTAAGAGAATTAATATCTTTATTATAAAATTTACAATATGTTGATATCTTTGTAGAGCTAATACAAATGATCTAATCAGTAAGACTGTCAAATGTGAGAAGTTCCAACTTAATATTGAATTTGATCTATAAAATCATACCAAAAAAATCATATCAGAGTCTTCTAAAATATACTTGATGCTCAAGACTATACTATGGACAATTGTTAAAACATCTATTCCTGTAATACACTTGGTCAACAGTATTAAACTTGGAGTATTGATTTGTTGTTTTCCAATGATAGAGTTGTATAGTTGTATCTTGGTTCATTCTTTGTTCATTTCTGTAAGGCTATATAATTGTCAAATATGAGAGATTCTAGTCTAATGACAATGGTGAAAACACCTATCCTTGTGACAAACTTGATCAACAATATTAAACTTGGAATATTGATCT
Organism: Boletus reticulatus; assembly: GCA_038093535.1. Lineage (NCBI taxonomy): Eukaryota > Fungi > Basidiomycota > Agaricomycetes > Boletales > Boletaceae > Boletus > Boletus reticulatus. Next base: position 41,960 of record JBBPSJ010000174.1, read on the forward strand.
CTCTTTTGCCAAAGATAGAATTATACAAGTGAATCCTTATTCATTTTTTGATCATCTTAATAAGGCTCATACAATATGAGAAATTCTAACTTGATATTGCATTTGATCCATGCTATCATACTAAGAATCCATGTCAGAATCTTCTGAAATCATCTTGATGGTCAGGACTACACTATTAATAATGGTGAAAATACCTATCCTTGTGACAAACTTGATCAATATCATCATATTTGAACATCAGATTAGGGGTTTCTCAAGTAAATCTACTGATCAAGACCATACAATGGACAATTGTGACCTTCATGTATCTTCATTCCATAGTTGTCATGTTGCTATCAAAATGTTAACCAATGAAAACATCTATTAGGAGGCCATGGTCATATCGATGTTAGAGCACATGATCATTCACACTTCATCAGTGGATTGACCTTTACACAGCCACAATTGGGCAAAAGTGTTTCACTCACCACACATCCATCTTTGTAGTTATGGTCACAAAATTTTGCTCAGATGCTTATCTTTACACAAAGATTGGTCCATAAATTTTTTATCCCATATTAATACTAGAAATGTTGAGTTAGGTTTCCCCTATTTTTCTGTACAGATCTGTATTACTAGGTACCTTGCTGTAGTGTCTGTGCAGAGCTGTGAATATCTGCCAGGGCAAGTGACAGTTTGCTGATGTTTATAAAAAGCAAACAGACATAAAAAATCCAACCCTTGATATGTTGCAATGCAAGACAGATGTATGTATCCAAGGCAAGCAACAAATATTATGATTACATAAACCCATCAGGAGGTACCAGCTATCTCGGCCAACCCACTCACTGTCGCAGCATTCCTCGCATTTCGCTCCGCACGTTTCTGGTGTATTCTAGCAAGTGCACTGTTCTCTAAAGGTAGATGCTCAACATCAGTGTAAAGTGGGAATATCTGGCTGTCCTCTTCATAAGATATTGAAACCAACTATACAACGAGAGAAAACTTACTGGTTCCACCAACTGATCAACTGATCAACTTCCTCCTTCTCCTCGGGGTCGTCAAGCAAGTCTACGATACTGTTGTAAAAGCATTCGGAGTCCATGACAAGGTCGGTATGAGAAAACACTTGCATTGATGTCAACGCAAAGCAGGCCTGTAGGAAGTCAATTTATGTATAGAATATTAATCAGTCACGGTGCTTACCTATGTTGCAACATACGCAAGGGATGCTTTCGTCACAGCATGCATGCCATGGATGCGTGCATTCCCGGAGCGCGTGGCCTTAGGCTCTTGATCTACAGAACTAGGAGATGTAAAAACATGCTTGAAAGCCTTTTGTTGGTTGGCAAAGGTTGGTACACAAGATTCTTTGATACACTTACAGATACGAGAAGGCCACTGCAGAGAAGGCTGTTCCATGGATCTTTGGGGTCATACATGTAGTTTGCATAGAAAAAAATCAGCCATTGGTCATCAGCTACTTGGAGCTCACCAGTTTCATTCGTGTTCTGCACCACATCCATGTCAAATAATTGATGTGGTAGCATGAAACCAAATACTCACTCGACATTGCTCCAATCAAGACCTGCTGGACACAGAAGAGCTCCGGTATGGTTGTGGCTGAAGCCTCATCCAGATTTGATATTGCGGGGAATGTGGGGGGTTAGCAACTGGCCTTTCGGAGTGATCCAGTTGATGATGGGGCCTTTCATCCCCTTCGTGTCGTCAGCCCTACCACCATTGACCCCCTTTTGAATCTACAAAAGTTGACGATCAATAAAATTGAACTGATAATAATGCAACATACCAGGTCAGCAATGGCGATGATATCCTCTTTCGAAGACTCCAGGAGATGATTTTCTAATCTCGGCACGATTCGAAGAAGTTCGCAGAACACGGAAGCCTCTTTCCTCTCACTATGGGGCAAGTCAACAAGAGTAGTAAGAAGATAGTTGAAGTGGGACGAACTTGGCTGTCATGCTCTCTTTGGGAGAATCATCCAACATGGCTTGAATCCCATTCGTGATGAGCATCTGAATGTTACAGAACGCATGGACAGTCCTGCCGAAGTGACGGCCATGATGAACTAATGGATCTTGAATGGACCTGTGCACAAAGTCAGGAGCGTGCAGGTATCAGCTTCAGTGGAAGGCTCACTGCTTTTTCCTGGGGCCTAACTGTAGCACATTGGAGGACCCACACTTCCTGCCAGATGCAGACTGTTCTAAGTCCTTGCCAGTGGTGCTAGAAGAGAAAGACATTAGGATCGGGATGAGTCTGGGGCCATGAGGGATAGCCATACCCAATTATCCAGTGAGCCTTATATATGTACCATGTTATAGGGTATTCCCTTCAAGTTTGGTGGGCAAGCGAACTCCCAGCTTCATCCAAGCTAGACTGGCTTGCTTTGTAAGGTGGGAAAATCAGCGATGCTCAAAGTGGCGAAGTGGCTTGTTGTTTGATGGATGGGAAAATGAAGGTGCTCCAGCCTTACCTCATCCCATGTTTCTCACCACTGACTCATCGAATCAATGCCAGGTTGTCCCTGTGTTCTGCTCAACCCACATGCTCTGATGTGACCTTGCCACTGTCCTGTACTTGGTGGGCCTGGGGTCAGTTGTTGGCGTATGAGAAATATTGGTAATGGATTGAGCTGTAACACAATTCTAGTACCATGGACTTTAAAAGACTGACTCCTCATCAGTCTCAGATCGGTCAGCAGTGACACTCTCAACTCCCAATGGTGGCATTATCATCAGATGAACCTGAATTTGGAGGTATGCTTCCTTTGTTATACCGGTATTGTTATGCTTGGCCCGGGTAGGGACGAGTGTAGCCTTTGATAAGTCGAGGAGAGAGACAAGTGTCGAGTCAGAAGCACGACGAAGGCTTATAGAGTCAAGGGTTCAGAGGTTCTAGGCCCAGGTGAGTCATTCATGAGGGGTTCAAGGTTACTGGGCTTAATACCAGAGGTTCGAAGGGAGGCAAGAGCGATCAATTAGCAGAGAAGGAAATACAAAGGAGCTCAAGCATGAGGAAATGCCTGAGTCGTATCTAGGGCTTATATATGTTGGATATGTAAGCCTTTAGGGCAAGTAAAGAAACTAATGGAATACGATGGAAGGAATGATGACTAAGCAATTGGAAGGAGGCGGAACGCCGACAGAACAATGGGAAAGGAAGAGTGAGTCATCAACGATAAGTAAAAGATACATAAGTCCATAGAGATAAGAGACGAGTCGCGCGAGTTTCGTGTTATACAAGAAAAGGAAAAAGAAAAGAGAATCATAACAGGTATATCAATATCATCACACAGTAAAATTTCCACACCCAGCATCTCCACCAACTCAGATACCCTTGACCATTTTGAGTTGTGGCCACTCTGACAAGGATGAGCTTTCTCCCTGGCAGCATCCGGACATTCCAGGTCAGTAATTAACCATTAGGCAAAATATTCATCTGATTGTCCACAAACTTAAATGCCGGTCTCCAAAAACATCCCCACCTTGACTGTGAGCCGCACCCCACTGACTTGGACTCTTCTGTGAATCCAAAGACTTCAATGGAGTTGCTTCGAGAGTTGCTGTCTCCTCTCGTTCAGGAAATTCAAGCGATGAAGGTTCAACTTACACAGCTATCAGGTGACCTGCCACTGGCAGCGAAGTTCAAGTTGCCTCATGACTCTAGTGCTTCCGAGTCTCAGGCTGCTTGTAGAATATGTCACCGTTACAGTAGTAACCCCCAGCAAGTGCAGAGTGGCAACTTCAAGGTGTGGTTGAACCTTAGTGATACTGATCTGTTACTACTAGATGGATCTCAGCTTCCTTTGACTTTTGACACCACACTACGTAATTTAAGACATTTTTAAATAGAAAATCATATTTCATACAAAGATGACTCCCAGAGTTAGAGACTAGTACAACATATAAGAAGGTAGAAAGAACAGCCAGCCATGTTGTCCTTGGCATGTAAGTACAGTGACTCCAAAAACCCTTTCCATACTAACCTGGATGGTGGTGTGCGAAGTGCACCACCAAGCACTGTGGGAATCCTGCTTAGCTTTGGTGAGGTCATAACTAGTACATACTCTTGGCTACAGAAATGCTCCCTAGGTCATGTGATTTGGTTCACACACCATTGAGATATGGCCATTTTGAAAGTGTAATGTCATGGAAAGGGTTTTTTCATTTTTCAATTGATAGCTAGGATCTCAGTCAAATCATAGATTGTTGTTATTTGTGTATACAAGCAAGGATATACATCTAAATAACATGTCTGAGATTGAACGAGTCCACACACATTGCAATTTCCAACTACTACCATGATTAGATCCCTCCTTCTACCCAAAAAACCATTATCCTTTCCATGCTTGATGCTGGCCACTCTAGTGAATCTAGTGCCAGGGAAACTGGTGTCAGCCCTTCTGCCACATTAATACCTCATTTGAGGAAGCTCTTTACCATTCCCAAAACTGTTGGGGTTCATCCTTCCCAGCTTTTCCCTCCCCAGATCCAATATGCTCTGCATATTATTGCCTCTAGCAAGGCTGACAATGGTGTGCAAGTGACCAAAGCAATTACCAATATCAAGAGTATACCCTTCTCTTCCAAGACAGTTTGTTTCCACTTGAAGAAATCCAGTATGGGGGGTGTGATCAAGTCCAAATGCTCCAGTCACTTTACTAGACATTACAAGATTTGCTTGGAATTTTCTTATGCCAAGAAGAATTGGACTATAGACCATTGGAGGAAGGTCCAATGAGACCAATATCAATTGCCTATGGTCAGATGGGCATAAAGGGACATAAAAAAGAGGCTTAGTGATAGAGTAGTGCAAGAGATGCTTTAGTATGATGGAGGTTTCTTGATGTTATGGGGCTGTATGTCTTGGGAATGCCTTGGCTATGCTGCTAGCAATGATGGTATGATGAATGACTATAATTTCCTTCATATTCTGCAGGATGAACAAATGAATACCCTTGGGTATTATGGTCTAAAGCCTCCTAACATGATCTTTCTACAAGACAATGACCCCATGAATACTTGTAAAAAGGTGAAGAAGTGGCTTGAACAGGAGGATTTCATGATTATAAGGTGGCCTGATATGAATCCTATCAAGGATCTCTGGGGATTCCTTAAAAAAAAGCTTGGAGAGCATAAAAGCCCTCCTAATGGAGTTTGTGGATTATGGGACAAAGTGGGAGAGAATGTCCATTGAGGAGTGTCAGAAATTGATTGAAAGCATGTCTAGAAGGGTTCAGGGAGTGCTTGGAGCAAAATAGGCCATACCATATATGAATAATACCTAAATAATTGTGTAAATTGAAAAGTGAAAAAACCCTTTCCATGACATTACACTTTCAAAATGGCCACATCTCAATGGTGTGTGACCCAAATCACATGACCTAGGGAGCATTTCTGTAGCCAAGAGTATGTACTATTTATGACCTCACCAAAGCTAAGCAGGATGCCCACAGTGCTTTGCACACCACCATCCAGGTTAGTATGGAAAGGGTTTTTGGAGTCACTGTAGTTGATAACTGTCACTGCCAAGGCAACTTTGAGTGCTTAGACTTGGTGAGCATCTAGTCACTACCACAACTTGAAGTATTCCACCGTCAGCGCTCAATCCTTTTGTGTGAACGTGAGAATGTCTGTCAGATGCGGGGGAAGTTTGCCTGTGGTGGATGTTTGATTACTGATGCCACTGATGCGAGGCGAGACGAGAGTGTCAGACAAATAGTCAAACAGCCGACGTCCAAAAGATAGCGAGCTTCCAGAGTAGCAGGGTTTATTCCAGACAAAAACTGAGTGTGAGCACCATCTGTTGTCTCCACGGGAACATGTTCTGCAATCAACTCTTGAACTCCCTTGAGTGATCTTTGAGCCTCCAGCAAGCTCTCCATGGCATTCTTCTTTGCCTTCAGTGCACTACACCAAAGGTCAGCCTGCTCAAGAGGTGTGAGCAAGGAGTCAGAGGGCTAGTTAATGTTTTTACAATAGGTAAGCAGTCATTTTTGAAACAAACTTTCAAGGATTACCTTGATTTCATCCGATTCTTCAGTCTAATCAGAAGAGTTTGATGATGACAACAATGATATGGGGGATGGGGGAGAAGGTATACAGCAAATAGATTCGATATGTGACAAGGTAACCATCTTGGATGGGGTGTCAGGAACCCCAGAAGTGGTTGTATGGGCAGTCGGAATTCGGGTCCCTCTGGCAGTATTCACGGACATGACCTATGATAGTGTTACAGTCTATGAAGGGGGCACTCAATTTTCCTTACACATTTTCATTCACTCATCCTCCACATGTACTACCAGATATGTCTCTCGATTCACTCCTCTTTCCATCTCACACGGCACCCCACCTATACCTTATATAGACTTCTGTTCTGTCTCCGTCACAGCCCCTTATTCAGACTTCATGGGTGTGGCATAGCGTCTTTCTATTTCATTGATTTGTGCTGCACACTCATCGTCATATAGCTGTGCATCCATTTATATCCTTCATCTAGATTAGGGGCCTACCATATACATACTCGTCGTTTCACTCCTGTAAATTTCCCAGCTAGTTCTATGCAATATCAGTGTGGTTTCTAGTCCACCACCTTCGAGTCCCAGAGAGCCTCTCAGGTACCTGTGGATAGAAGAGACCCGCTTAGGCTTCACATCATCTCGAAGCTCAGCACCATCTTTGAGTTGAACTCCTTGTCTATTTCTCGCACGTTCTTCGCTCCGTATCGCAGCACGCTATGTTAACACTATGCTGTGCATTACAAAAGAACTAGCTTGTGCGTTACAAAAGAACTAGCTCTTCCATCTGTCCCTACTTTTCAGTAGAGGACATTCCCCCACTCCGACATTTCCCGCGTTGGCAGATTCAGAGCACCCTCTGACTCTCCTTCCCCTCCACCCACTGTGTCTTCTCCCCTCCCACTTCCTCGAATCCACCTTCTCCCTGACGGACACCCTTTTCACATTGTCCTACCTGACCGATTCTCTGGCCCAGAGAATATCGCTCATTACAGACAAGTCCAACAGGAACTAGCGGATCTCAACAGAAGTCAAGGATGAGACGCGGACGCCCTACCCTCTGTCTCTGAATTAGCTGTCACACTCCAGCCTCCCCTGCCCGACTCCCCTATCCCTCTAGACAAGGAACCTCCTCTTGTTTTTCACGACCCTGACCCGGAACCGACCACACAGGAGGACATTGACATTGACTCGGCTCTAGAAGACGAAATGGTATCAGAAATAAAGGCTGGCCTTCCCGAGGACTTTTCTGGGGAGGCAGAGGATGCCAACAGATGGCTCCTCTCGCTGAACGCGTACTTCACCATCAATCACGCTCTATTCACGGACACGACTAAGTTCCTTACTTTCCTCAACAAGATAAGCAAGGGCCGTGGAAAGACGTTCGCTGAAGGATGGCTGATGAAGCTCGCAAACCCGTTTATCGACGGTGCAGAAAAGACCTTCAACAAGATTAAGGAAGCTTTCGAGACCGCTTTCTCCCCCTACGATGTAGCTGCCAAGGCTAGGATTGACCTTTCCAAACTCCGTCAAAATGCTGGAAAGGATACCGAAGGAACTTGGAGCGATGGGTTCACTACCTACGCTTCACAGTTCCAACTTCTCGCCGAGAAGTCTGGTATCACTGACAGGCATGCTCTTGTGGAATGGGTCATCCATGGCCTCAGTCCCAAGCTCGCAATGATGATTCTCTCGTGCAACAAGATCCTGGAGGACTACAAGGATTGGATAAAGAAAGCAGGCCAGTTCTCTCAACAACTGAGGAGGATTGGAGATTTATGAAAGGGAGTGCCGCACATACCGGCTCCCTTCTCTCGATCGCACAAGGACCCGTACGCAATGGACGTAGATGCCGTACATCTATCGCCGACTCAGCGCGCTGAGTACCTGCGGAAGAATCAATGTTTCACTTGTCAAAAGGTTGGCTGTAGGTCTTCCAACCACCACGGATCCAGAACTGACTGGACAACATGTCCCCGCCCGACCACATCTTCCAGACGCTCTGCATGTCCTACTTACAAAGTCCCACAACAACGGGCACACACCACCACCACAATGGAGGAAGATGATGACCTGTCTGCATACCTCGAGACCATGGGTAGCATTGACAGAGGCACCGCAATAAAGATCCTCAAAACTGCTTTCAGGGAGGGCAGCTCATCCGATGATGAGGAGGCTGGCTACCAAGCCATGGCTGAGGTAAGAACGGCCACTTACCAAGAGTGCCAAAAGGAAGCGATCAGGGCAGCACCATGAGCCAGGGCTGTATGATCTGGACCATGGAACAATAGGTTCTCTGCTATTGCGCTGGCGGAGCTCTGGGACGCCACCTCAGAGAAAGTCCAGGATCATTATCCTGACACGTACGCAGATGATGAAGTCCAATCAATGCTGGACGCGGATGCAGCTACTCTCATGAGTCAAGGGATGGGGCTTGGACCGCAACCTTCTTCGCAAGAGCCCACCACAAGAAACACAGTCAAACACAGAATAAGAGTGGCACAACAGTTGGAACCAACCAAGGTCGTTAGAGCGGTGAGCGAAGGGGCAGGGGCACATGCAATATCCGGAACTGATCGGAACATGTTGCTCGGACTGGGAGCCGACCCAGCCAAACCACATACGTTGATCGACGGTTGCTGTGGAACCCGCATACGGATTACATCCGGTTTCTGCAAAGGAGCATGTGTGATACCTGGAACTGACCAGGACACGTCGCTCGAAACACCTGGAACCAACCAGGGTTTTTAAAGGGTAGGGATGGATCAATGTCATTCTGAGCCAATTCAATTTCTTATAGATGTTCTCCAGTGTTTGTGTCAGGTGGTACTTCGCAATCCATATCTATTCCCGTCACCATCTACCCACCTGACCACACTGCGTTCAAAAGTGTTGACACAAAAAAGCCCTCATCGACTCTGGGGCAACTGGTTGCTTTATCGACTATGCAACTGTAGTGGTGTGTGACATTCCCACTACCCGATTAAAGACTCCCCTGCAGGCGAGCAATGTTGATGGAACTCCCAACAAAAACAGCCTGATACAAAAACAGGCATCAGTGCTAATGCAGATCGGAGAAACAACCAAACTCCGAAACTTCCTTGTAATTGACTGTGGCAAGGATGACATAATTCTAGGTTTGCCCTGGCTCCGGGACCGAAATCCGGAGAGTAACTGGGAATCTGGGACTGTCTGCATCTGAGATACGGAACCGACTGTACAGGAGTGCACGCGTATATGGGAAGACAGAGCGGCTGTGGCCCACACTATCACTGTCTTCAACAGAAAATGCCAGATGAGTAAACTTCGAAGAAGACGAGCTCTGTAGTGGGGCAAAAACTTCAAATCGAAACGTGCATATACGGCTCATCTGAAGATACCTGATGTGGAGCCGACCATGCAGTGGGAGGAAGTACCAGTGCTCATAGATTGTGAGGAGGATGATGAAGATGAGCCAACTGGACCCTCCATTAGGAAAACTACTATCTCGACTTCTCTGGCCCAATCAGCAGAGAAAACCAAGAAGGAACTCCTGTGGGACTTCCAAGACTTTGAGGACATCTTCCAAAAGAAGGACGACGGTCCCCTTCTGCCTTACCGGTCGTTCGACCACAGCATAGATCTAGACAACTCATTCCTACCCAAGGTTGCCAAGGCCTACCCGCTTAACCCAAAGGAGTGAGAGGCATGTAAAGATTTCATTGACGAACACTTGAAAGCTGGACGAATTCCCCAATCGAATTTGCTCATGGCTTCCCCGTTCTTCTTTGTCTCAAAGAAGGATGGTAATCTTCGCACGTGACAAGATTACCGCTATCTCAATGAGCATACCATCAAGAATGCTTACCCTCTCCCGCTCATTGGAGACTTGATGGACCAGCTCAAGGGATCTCGTTACTTCACGAAGATGGACATTCGCTGGGGCTATAACAACATCCATATCAAGACTAAAGACGCCTGGAAGGCGGCGTCCATTACACCCTTTGGCCTCTTCAAGCCTCTCATCATGTTTTTCGGCCTTTGCAACAGTCCTGCAACTTTTCAGTTGTTCATGGACTTCATTTTCAAGGATATGGTAGCGGAAGGATGGTTGATCATCTACATGGATGATATGTTGATCCATTCCAGGGATCTTACTGAACATCACAACAGAACGAGGCGAGTTCTGGAACGGTTACGAGAAAACCGTCTCGGCCTCAAATTGAAAAAATGTACGTTTGACGCATCCTCGGTTGCATTCCTAGGGATGGTCATCCAAGAGGGTATCATTGCGATGGACCCTACCAAGCTCTTGGCAATCGCTACATGGGAACCACCTACGTCGGTCCGTGCAGTCTGCTTGTTCATCAGATTCTGCAACTTTTACCACAAGTTCATTCTGAATTTCTCAGGAATTGCCAGGCTGATCTTGGATTTAACAAAGAAAGGGCAGCCGTGGTCCTGGACACACGTGCAACAACAGGCTTTCAACCTCCTCCGTCAGGCCTTTCACCTCAAAACCCATACTCGCAATGCCAGACAACACCAAACCATTTTTTGTTATGACAGATGCCTCCCTCACTGCCACAGGGGGTGTGCTGATGCAGAAGGACGCCAACGGCGATTTACACCCTTGCTGCTACATCTCGCGAACGTTCTCTCCGGCGGAACGAAATTACAACATCTACATATGACCGAGAATTACTCGCTGTCATATGCGCACTCGAAGAGTGGTGCCACTACCTCACCGGAACCAACCGGCCCATCACTGTGCTCACAGATCACACAAATCTGTGTTACTTCAAGGACCCAGAAAACTATCTCGGCGGCAAGTGAGATGGTTATTAACGTTACAGGACTATGACCTCCTGTTCCAACATGTACCCGGCGTCAATATGGGCCCGGTGGATGCTCTGTCGTGGAAGGATGACCTGGATACCTCGGTCGACAATACTGAGGTTACCCTACTTCCAGGAGAGCTATTTTTGAAAAGGATTGACCTCGACCTCTGGACCGCCATCGAGCGGTCAACCTCTGACGATTCCTTCATCATCAACCAGCTACGTAAGCTGCACGATGGTGCTTCAGGTATTCCCCGCTCATTGGTGCATGACTGGCAATTTGACGAAGGACTACTATATTTCAAGGATCAGGCCTACATGCCTGAAGCCCACTGGAACGACCTCCTCCATTCCATCCATGATTCGCCCACGGGTGGTCATGGCGGTTACTACCAAACTGTCAACACGGTACAACATGACTATTGGTGGCCAGGTCTGACGGCATTTGTCCGACGATTCGTCCAAGGATGTGCCATCTGCCAGGCTAACAAAGTCAACACCCATCCCACCATCCCACCTCTCACCCCTCTTCCGGTCGCTTCCACTTGCCCCTTCTCCACACTTTCAGTCGATCTCATCACAGACTTGCCACCATCCAATGGTTATGATTCAGTCATGGTCGTGGTCGACCATGGGCTTACAAAGGGGGTAATTTTCACCCCAACTCATAAGAGTGCAGACGCCTGCGGGGTTGCGCAGCTCTTCTTTGAGAAGATTTTCCCTCACTTCGGGCTACACGACAAGATCATCTCGGACCGCGGTCCGCAGTTCACCTCGGCCTTTGCCCTGGAACTGGCTAGACTCTTGGATTATGATCTGCTCCTTTCCTCCAGATATCACCCACAAACGGATGGTGAAACAGAACGGGTAAATCAAGAGCTAGAGACATACCTTCGGATCTTTTGTCAAGGCAATGCCACCTGATGGTCGGATCTTTTGCCAATGGCCGAGTATTGGCACAACTCTGCCATCCACTCCGTAATGGGAAAGACCCCGTTTTCATTAATGATGGGCTATGAGCCGAGGGCTTATCCCAATATAGGAAAAATGACATTCCTCCCCGCCTTAGAAAAACACCTCGGTGACCTCGATGAGGCCCGATTAGAAGCACACGCCGCCCACAAAAAAGCCCAACGCTATATAAAAGAGCGCGTAACATCAAAATTCAAACCCTGGAAAGTCGGAGATAAGGTATGGCTCGAGGGCCGTAACCTAAGACTCCGTTACCCATCTCGCAAACTTGCACCACACCATGAAGGCCCATTTGAAATTTCACAGGTAATATCACCTGTTTCGTACAAACTCCGCCTGCCAAGGACCTGGAAGATCCATAAAGCCTTCCACGCCTCCCTTCTTACCCCATATAGGGAAACTGCGCAACACGGACCTAATTTTGTTCCGCTTCCACCTGATGTGATCGACGGAGAAGAGGAATTTGAAATAGATCAAATCCTCGCCCATCAGGGCTCTGCTCGCCGCCGCCACTACCTCGTTTCGTGGAAAGGATACTCGTCCTGCGAAAACACCTGGGAACCCAAGTCCAATCTTGGACATGCTGTGACGATGCTTAGGGAATATAAGGCCAGGGATCCTGTCGCCTTCCCTTCATCCTAAAAACTCCCACCATCTGCCACTTTTGAGTCAAGCCGCTGCTCCTCTATACTTATCACCATTCTCACCAAACTGCTTATGTCGAACTTGTCGCTAAATGTCCAGTATCCCATCCGCATTCATCGCCTCCCAGACCAGTCCTGGCGCATTCTATACGCCTCCATCCTCGAGAACCCCGCCGCTACTCTCGCCATTCCCTCCCCTTTCAAACGAGGAGTAGGGAACAACCTGCAGCATTGGTATGACATGGACAAGGCATGAAGACTTGGGTATTTATAGGTCAGAGAGACATGGGAAGGTGGCCAGGAAGGGTGAGATAAATGTTACCACGTCAAATGGCAGTGGGAGTGAACCTCAAGACACAGTTACAAGGGTGCACATTCACTGTGGCCACTTGAACCCACACATTGATACCTCCCTCTACTATGTTGCGATGCCAGAATGTACAAGTCATCCATCTGGGATTCCGAGTCGAACAAGCAACCCATACAATTATGATCTTGGTCCACTACTTGGCAGCAGGAGCATAATTGGCAAGGCCCAGGAAACCTCAGACAATATAAGCAGCCAGTAGGTGTCCAATCGTTGTTGCAATGTAACTCGGACGTGCTGACTCAGACATGTTACTATGCCATAGGGCCCACCTGGGCTGGCCAGAGCCCATCATGGTTGATCCATCCACTGCAATGTTTACATCAGCGATGATTGGAGCGCTACGAAATTCAAACCTTCGTTGGGATGACCCCACCAGTGGCAACTGGCACACTCAGGCTACAAGTGGCTTGAGTAGTCTGAGTGACCCAGCCACTGCTGCTGCTGCTGCCCATGCCATTGACACTACTGCCACCACCAGCCATAGCCGCTTTGCTAGTGGGAGTCAGACCTACGAGAGCCAACTTGAAGTTGACAATGTTGACCTGTTGGTGAGTTCACAACTCCACATTGTGACATGGCCACTGCTTATGTGAGTCACAGTCATGGCACTGCCAGCCTGCCATTGAGCCAGCCCAAGGGTAGGAGAAACTTCGACTAATCAGTAGTATGAGATACTTACAATATATGCCTATAGGAACACTCATGCTGTCCCTGGGGCAGCACCACTACTGCCAATGATGGCCTTTGAGTCCAGCACCACTGGCATTTAGGCTGAACCCAGGTCCCTACTAGGCAATGTCTTAGTTGACAGTATGAATCAGTCAGCTAGTGACTTTTTTACCCACTGGAATGATTATAGTGGTAATGGTGGCAATTACAATGACTTAGGTGAGAAACTCAGGCTATCCATTGGCAATGTATTCAAGTTGGTATTATGATGCTCATGACCTGATCTGCTATAGAATCAGATTATCCAAGTCACAGTGTGGCTACTAGTACTATGGTTGTATACAGACCCAACCTTGAAACCATTAGTAAGTCAATTATGATTTTAGCTGTGAAGTTCTGCCAATGGCAGTTCATTTTAGGTGTGAATCAACCTCAGCCACAGCCATGGTCATGGGCACCTAGACCACTCCACTATTGTGGAAATTCTGGTAAGATCTTATGTGATACAATCTTATGATTAAACAGTTTGATGTATTCACTTTTATGCTAGTTTTATTTCTGAATGCTCTTCAAGCTGTTCAAGCTCACAACTGGATCTGCCTATTCACATCAGCTGCAGAAATACTATGTGTTCACACATGTGAAACACTATCCACAAAAAGCAGCAGCAAATTCAGTTCTCTAATAATGGATACCTTAACAAAGGTAATTCATAACAACACTCTAGAGTTTATCCAGCATGGACATCAGAGATCTTTACCTTTGGAAAATGGTAGGTCCATATTTCAACTTGAACTTGAAAGAATCATTAGATTGCCCAATAGTTGCAATAATACTTCCAAGAGGCATTCAAGTAATGACCTGTTTCTCTGACTCCCGATTTATGGCCTATTTAGTCAAGGAGCTGAAAGAGGTTCCCAAACGATATGTGGAATATGTTTGGTCCAGGGCCTTGCAACTTGTCAAGACTCCTGTTCTGGTACAAGGTCACCTACTCAGCTTTCTTCCATCTGGGTCTGCAAGTAAAGAACATATAATGAGCTGAAGAGATTGGTAACATATTCTGATGATTATGGGTATGGAGTATTCCATGAGTGGGTTTGGAATCATTCCACAAACTCTTATATTATTCAAGTGTGTATTTTTTTTTCATTTATATCATGATTACTGTTTGAGCTTGAATTTTTTAGAAACCATTTGGTCATCCCATATTCCAGCAGCTCTTTAAGATAGCAGCCTATCAAGCAGGCCAAAGTAGCTGTTTTAGTTTTGTTGATGAATCAGGTATACCTCTTCAAAGTGTTATTACTTAGACAGGTGCTACTATCTGTGGCTGGGTAAGTGATTTACTATCTCAGTCAGCAATACTATTATTCAATGCTAATCTTTTAATGACATGAAGGTGATTGCTGCTCTCTTGGAATACCAAAGTCCCACTGGCACCAACAACCTGCCAGTGAATATTGTGACATGGTGTTCAAATTCCAAATGTCTGCAAGTTGCCCACATCATTAAGAAGATTTATGCTTTCTTTCAGCAAATTACTCTTCAGACTGGGCCACCTAATGTTTCCATTGCTGATAGGCAGGTTTGGTACCAGGAGTTACTTCATCTTTTTGCACCAACTTGAATCCTGTATTAGAACTTGAAGTTACTTTCATACAACTTCAAGTTAGATCTGAATCCAAATTGTCCAAGTCTGTAGTTTGGTTTGTGTACTATGTATAGCAGTATGGCTCTAATTTACTACTAGTAAGCTGTGATCTAAACTAGGAGATCATGTTTGGAGATGGCACGATCAATTAAAATTTATAGCATTATCCTTTCCTACTACAGTTGTCTTCATATTATTACAGCCCCTAGTGTCAAAGATATACAGGAGCAGACACTTGTAAAATTCTACAGGTTGCAAAGGCACTTCTGGAGGATAATAGGAATGTAGTATGCAGTGCAGGGACATCAATGGGGGACTCAGAGACACTTGCCTTCTGGATCCCATTATTGTTTTATTCAAGTGCTATACATATCATTATGACACCATTGAATCAGCTTGGGCAGCAACAAGTGGAGAGTGTAGGAATGCAGGCTATTGCAATCAACTCAGAAATAGCTAATGACAAGAATTACAAGGTACATACTCCAAGCATTGCATCTTGTGTGCACAGCAAGATGACACTCAACTAGGACATTGAGGATTTAAGGTTCCAGGCTGTCATCATTAGCCCAGAACAGATGATGAAATTTGAAGATGGATTTGAGGCCTTACTAAGGAAAAAACAGTGCATCAACCATATAATAGTGATTATCTTGGATGAAGCACACTGCATCATGACATGGGGAAGGTTCAGGCCAGAATACAAGGAACTAAGTCAGTTACAATTTACCTTATCCCATTGCCCGCCAGACCTGGTCATATCAGCAACATTGACCTCTGAGATGCTTCATGGAATCATGAATGTACTCAATCAACATAGGAAGGAGGATCCACTAAACATTCAGACCCACACAGACTGGCCAAACATCAAGCTTTGCATACAAAAGATAAAATACCCACTTACATTATACAATGATCTCATGTTCCTGGTGCCTGAGGGTTAGACACCTCCAAAGTTTTTGATTTTCTTCGACAACATCCAGGATTCAATTGCAGCTGCAAAAGCCCTCTAGATGCACACTGTACAAAGATCACTTGGTTCAACTCTGACATGACAATGGACTACAAGTAAATGCAAGTTACTCACCTTTGCACTGGTGAAATATGGCTTGTGTACAATGGAGTCGTTCGGAATGGTAAGTCAAGAAGTATCTAACAAGGAGATAAGTTAGTGATTACTAAGAGGCAGGGAATGGACATACTGGACATTGCTATTGTGGTTCAATGGAGAGCGACATGCTTATTGAGCTGTGGCAGCGATGGGGGTGCACTGTGAGCACACGCAAGCAAACGGGCACAGCAATACAACTCACTGAGAAGGATTTGTCAGGAAGAGGCAAAGAGAAGATGCCAGTTTAGACCTACCACCACCAAAGCAGACCTCCCTAGGCATCAATTCCACAGCCACTGAAACTGAGTATGGGGATCAGGGAACTGTGGCAACCCTGCTAGGTACAACGACGGTCACCTCCAATGACTTGGATGCCAAGACATTGAGGGATTCAATGTTCACCGGTACACCGACTTCACAGGACAATGGACTGGGAATATGAAAAAGAGGAAGAAAGGAAGCTGATCCCACAATCAACTGCCTTATCAACACTGATTCTCGAGAGATCATGTGTCAATGCAAGGTAAAATATATTTTGAAAGCACAAGCCCTAGCGAGTTTCCTGTTGTGGACAAGAGTAATGCTAATGAGTACATAGTAAACAGATCAGCATAGATTTAGGCGATCTATTGTGAACACTCAGTAGATTGACTTGGCCTGGCAGTTCCAACCACTGCATAGAATGGCATCACAGTCCTATGGAATGAAACCATTGTGATTAGCAGTGAGTGTGAACAGAAGTAAACTGTGAACCTGAACGTCCACATCCCTATCTTGTCCATGAGTCACTGGCATACTACTTGGTACAGCCAATGAGAATCACTAGTGTGCCCTCTTTGCCTTCATTGGGCCAGAACTCTACCTCGAGGTCAGCGGCACGAGCCCATATTGCCCTGCGTGAGTGAACACCTCTCGCTCCATCTAGCCAATGATGTCATCAACGGTGTGCACCTTTTCCACTGCTCACAATGACAAGAGAGTGTCCTCGTGCAATGCCAACACACCAATCCTGGTCATCTCTGCAGTGTAGTGATGC